>MCGO01000006.1:600000-885996 GCA_002104985.1 Rhizoclosmatium globosum | reverse complement strand
TTATTGGAATAAGTGATACATTGAGTTTAAATAACCCCTCATACCTTTGTGGGAGTACAAAGAGAGAGAAAAAAGGAGAAGAAGGACCAGGATGCAGTTGCAGGTATATCAAATGGTGTAACAGGACTCTGTTGCAGGACTGTGTTGCAGGACGCTGTTGCAGGAGTGTGTTGCAGGACGGTGTAACAGGACTCTGTTGCAGGACGGAGTTGCAGGACTGTGTAACAGGACTCTGTTGCAGGACGGTGTCGCAGGACGGTGTTGCAGGACAGTGTAACAGGACTCTGTTGAAGGACGGTGTAACAGGACTCTGTTGCAGGACGGAGTTGCAGGACTGTGTAACAGGACTCTGTTGCAGGACGGTGTCGCAGGACGGTGTTGCAGGACGGTGTAACAGGACTCTGTTGAAGGACGGTGTAACAGGACTCTGTTGCAGGACGGTGTTGCAGGACTGTGTTGAGAACAGAGTTGCAGGACGGAGTTGCAGGACGGAGTTGCAGGACTGTGTTGCAGGACTGTGTTGCAGGACTGTGTTGCAGGACTGTGTTGCAGGACTTTGCCAGGAAAGAGCAGGACGTAGGATGCTGAATGCAAGGCAGAACAATATCGAGCAATGAACAATAGAAGACGTAGACCACAGACTGAAAGACAGGAAAGGATAATGAAAGGATAGAGTATTAAAGAACGTTAGAGACAAGGGATCAAACTGAAGTAAGTACCAGTATGGACCAGGCAAAAGAGTGCGGAGGATGCCAAATGGCTGATGAAATTTTTTTGTCTCATATGCAGGACGCTGTCACAGGACGCTCTTAGAGGACGCTGTTGCAGGACTGTGTAACAGGACTATGTTGCAGGACTCTGTTGCAGGACGCACTCTGTGATAAAAAAAGATGGCAAGCACAAAAACTGAATCATACTATCAAATCATAAAGAAATACATATAATTGACTTGTTTCTGCATTTACAGCATTCGGATATTCTCTGTTCCCTTGCAACTACATTGGCGTCAAGTACACGTGAACCACAAAAGGATGGCAAGCTCAAAAACTGAATCAAACTATTAAATCATAAAGAAATACATATAATTGACTAGTTTCTGCATTTACAGCATTCGGATATTCTCTGTTCCCTTGCAACTACATTGGTGTCAAGTACACGTGAACCACAAAAGGATGGCAAGCTCAAAAACTGAATCAAACTATTAAATCATAAAGAAATACATATAATTGACTAGTTTCTGCATTTACAGCATTCGGATATTCTCTGTTCCCTTGCAACTACATTGGTGTCAAGTACACGTGAACCACAAAAGGATGGCAAGCTCAAAAACTGAATCAAACTATTAAATCATAAAGAAATACATATAATTGACTAGTTTCTGCATTTACAGCATTCGGATATTCTCTGTTCCCTTGCAACTACATTGGTGTCAAGTACACGTGAACCACAAAAGGATGGCAAGCTCAAAAACTGAATCAAACTATTAAATCATAAAGAAATACATATAATTGACTAGTTTCTGCATTTACAGCATTCGGATATTCTCTGTTCCCTTGCAACTACATTGGTGTCAAGTACACGTGAACCACAAAAGGATGGCAAGCTCAAAAACTGAATCAAACTATTAAATCATAAAGAAATACATATAATTGACCAGTTCCGTATTTTCAGACATTAAAAATAGATTGTTTGATTAATTTGTGTTTTACTGAGAAAACAAAGGCTCAATTAAATGGAGAATTTAGTGTATCATTCATAATTGAGATCATTTGGGTTCTCTGATTGCTCAATTTTCTCAAGTAGTATTTCTTCAATACTTTCATCAAATGCATCCCAACTTTTCTTAAAGCCATCAGTACTTTGAAATTTGCAGAATAGAGCCTTTGATTTTTGAGGATATTCACACTTTACAACAGCACGTTCATATCTTCTTGCTTGGCATCGTGGGTGGCCATGGTTAGTTGGAAGGGCTGCATAGTACCGGATAAAATCCAAGCAATGATAGGAGCAATCATTGGTGATGGACTGATGGCCATTTGTGACATAAATGTTTCTTGTGCAGCGAGCTGGAAGTTCTGATAGTAAGCCTACACTGGATCTTGGCCAAGATTCCCCAAGAAAGTGAGGCTGAAACAGGAGAATAGAATCTTCTTCAATCACAATGATGGTAGAGTGTGTTGGGGCAGAGTTACGACCACTGAAACAACTGTTAACACAACAACAAAATGAACTGTATCTTACTTGCGCTTGGTCTGAGAAATGACATGGACCATAACCATTCCTTTGTCCTTGAGGGTTGTCATCACTTTTTTTCTAAAGTCAATCCCTGCAAAAGTGCAATCTGTCCATTCCACTTTAGACACCTCTGACATTGATGCAAACTCAAGCTGTTTCTGTTTTGCACTAATAAATGCCAAACTTTGCTCCATGACAACCCTTTGTTCATTTACACCAATGCGCTCATAAAATCCGTTGGCTGGCAAACCATCCAAGAATGGCGCATTTTCGGTAATCGGAAACGCTGCTTTCAAGTCTCCAAAGTTATAGAAAGGAACTTTGGACATGTTGGATGTGATGTTAAGGGGATCACCCACTGCTGAAACACAGCCATACTGTATGATCCTGTTCATTGCTTCAAGAGCAACTGTAATAGATCCTTGATGAACCGAGCTGGATCCTTGGCTGTCAGACCCTGCAATACCCACTATTTGAGATATGATATCTCCCCGAGGTCCTGTGACTGCAGAGTCTCCAGGATTCCTTGGGCCACGCTTCTTTGCTGCTGTTTTGATTGCTTTTGTTTCAATCCTCTTTCTTGGAGCTTTGCCTCCAGTGCTCCGTCTTGCAGTCTGTGCGGTTCTTGCCATTGGATTTGGTGTTCAACTCTTGAATTTAAACAGGACAAATAAATGCCGGTAGATTTAAAACAAATCATGTTATTAAAAATAGAATAGGACAGAGGAATGTTGCAGAGTCAAAAGGACAGTAGCATCGGTTGCTGTTGGAGGACGCTGTTGGAGGACGGTAACACAAGACGCTGTTGGAGGACGGTAACACAGGACGCTGTTGGAGGACGCTGTTGGAGGACGCTGTTGGAGGACGCTGTTGGAGGACGCTGTTGGAGGACGGTAACACAGGACGCTGTAGGAGGACGGTAACACAGGACGCTGTTGGAGGACGGTAACCCAGGAGGACGCTGTTGGAGGACGGTAACACAGGACGCTGTTAGAGGACGGTAACACAGGACGCTGTTGGAGGACGGTAACACAGGAGGACGCTGTTGGAGGACGGTAACACAGGAGGACGCTGTTGGAGGACGGTAACACAGGACGCTGTTGAAGGACGGTAACACAGGACGCTGTCGGAGGACGGTAACCTGGAGTACGCTGTTAGAGGACGGTAACACAGGACGCTGTCGGAGAACAGTAAAACAGGACGCTGTTGGAGGACGCTGTTGGAGGACGCTATTGGAGGACGGTATTAGAGGACGCTGTTGGAGGACGGTAACACAGGACGCTGTTGGAGGACGGTAACACAGGACGCTGTTGGAGGACGGTATTAGAGGACGCTGTTAGAGGACGGTAACACAGGACGCTGTTGGAGGACGGTAACACAGGACGCTGTTAGAGGACGGTAACACAGGACACTGTTGGAGGACGGTATTAGAGGACGCTGTTAGAGGACGGTAACACAGGACGCTGTTGGAGGACGGTAACACAGGACGCTGTTGAAGGACGGTAACACAGGACGCTGTCGGAGGACGGTAACCTGGAGTACGCTGTTAGAGGACGGTAACACAGGACGCTGTCGGAGAACGGTAAAACAGGACGCTGTCGGAGGACGCTGTTGGAGGACAGTAACACAGGACGCTGTCGGAGGACGCTGTTGGAGGACAGTAACACAGGACGCTGTTGGAGGACGGTATTAGAGGACGGTATTAGAGGACGGTATTAGAGGACGCAGCCAAAATTGTCACTTGAATTGTCATTCACCAAACAAACACTATAAAGACAGGCCTTGATTCTCCATAGTAGAATCATTCAAACCCTTCACATAATGGCTCATTGGCCTCCAATTGACCCGGATACTGACTCATTGTCTGAATCGTCCAGTGACTCCAGTGCTTCCTCATCCAACACCTCAGAAGATGATGATGAGCTGTTGTTTGTATATGATGCTGCGCAGGACACCAACAGTGAAGTTTTCAGTTGAACATTCTCAATATTAATTGAACTTTTTTACAGCCTACCGGCTTAATACTTCTAAAATATTTTGCATCCAAGACATTCTTTCATTCCGAAACTATGAGACTCAGAGTCTATGGCTGGCAAGCTTACACCTTCTCCTAAAGAGTGATATTAGTGAAATGTGGGAGTCTCATATTCTTACGAATATTGGTACATTGATTGATTCCCTCCATCCCAATATGGAGTGGAGACAGCAGGCCATAGTTAACTTGGTTGAATCCATTCCTCAAGCCCAAATCCCTTCTGTGTCCTTTGAAACTGCTGTCAACAGTCATAAGCAAATGTTTACAAGGCATGGCTTGAAGCCTACAACTGATAAATCAAAAATTGATATTTCTATTAATGCTCAAACTCCTAAAATGAAAAAGTTTATTGAGCTAGTGACTGGAAAGATTCCTCATATTGTTAAATGGGGAAACACTGCACTGCATGCACAGCTCATATCTGACTACTCTTGTGATATTGACTCAGATATCACAGTTACTAGAAACTTGGAAGATATACTTCCCCAGGGAATGTATAAGCTATTACCCAAATCTGATTTCAAGTATATTCTGGACAAAAAGGTGAGCACGTTGTTTCAACAACCTTATCTGAACTTCTGTTTAGCTTGGTTGTATGATTGATCAACCAACTGGAGATGTGGATGCACGTGGCCAACCTATTTTGGAACCAGTGGATCTTGCAGACATTCCAAATTTTCAAATAGGAGAGGGAGAGAGGTTTCGCTTGTATATCACATACAATAAGTGCCCAGAAAACTTTACTCTGTCTCAATTCCAAACACTTCTTTGGGATCATGGAATCAGACCAGTACTTGCTGATATCCTTCCCCTTGCAACTTTACAACGTGTCTCAAATGACTCTCATGGGCTTCAAATCAATGCAATGGTTGGACGTCCTGGACTTCGATTTCCTTCTGTCACTGTTGAAGGAAAATACCTTGCTGGATTTACAGAAAAATTCAAGAGATTGTTAAATACACAAAATATACCAAGAATTGCAGAATTGAAGACGGCATTGGGTGATTTTCGGTTCATTGGTGTTCATCAAGGTGTAAAGGATTTGTACACATCTGAAATTTATATGGGCCCCCCATCTGCATGGAGAGATGGAAATCCAATGTATAAACGTAAAAATACAGCTGTAGGTATTGCATCAACTCCAAGAACTAGATTTACAGTTGTTGATGGTGCCATCAACATGATGTTTGAAAGTCAAAATCCTAGTGAGGGAATTACTACTCTTGCTCCTGTCAGTAACTGGGAAGCTTTACTCACATCTTTGGGGTTTTCTGTTGAAAGAGAGATAATGTTGGATTGTGTTCACATTGGAGGATTGAAAGCTGTCCCCACTCAAAATTGTGCTTATGAAGGTGTTTTCAAGGTTATAATCTATTCTGGTTTCAAGTATCAGACCATTGACCATGTTGACGCAAAACATGGGTTCAGCAGCATATCTGTTGAGGAAATCATGAACAACTCTGATTCTCTTCGTAAAAAAGTTGTGGCTTTCCAGAACCATCTGCGTAAGGCAGTTGATATGTGTTTTGGGATGCGATGTGAAGTCAGAGGTGAAGAAGGGGCTGTTGCGGCATTCCTGCAGGACTTTAAAAATAAGGTCCAACAGTTTGATCGGCTTGCAAGATCTACACTTTTGATTGTTGAAAGAACAAAGGACTTGATTCAGTACATTGACATTCGATCGCAAGCACTTTTGAGTTTGGCTGACGTTGCTTATGCCTTGCAGTCCCGCCATTCTAGACTAAAGCCATACTGGATGGAATTAGCAAATTACATCCAAAAAGAGTTTCTTTGTTTGGTTTCAAAGCCAAGAGGTTATTACACACCCAACTTTGACTTGTTCACTCTCCATTACTTTACTCAACAAGTCCATGCTTTCGGGAGTGTACCATATCAAGCCTTTCCCCTGCTTCAGATTTTGGCTAATCCACAGTCTCTGAATGATGAATTCAGAGATCCATTGCCAAAGAGTTTGGTTCCCAAGTTTGTTGACAAGGCCGCTCTTGTCAAGTATTCCAAGAAAAAGAAAAGCAAAGGAAAGAATAATCCTGAATCTGTGTTGCATCAGTCATTTGCCCCTGATAGGGTGGCACATATTATGGATATTGTCAGAACAATACAATCTCAGCCAAGGGTCACAGACATTCTTGTAACACCAAATGCTCGGACTGTTGATGAACTAGTTACTCAAATGATAGACATGCTTTTTGATGGTCTTATAGAAGATTTGCCTGAAAATATGATTCGGTTTCCTGAAAATATGCAGCAAGTAAAGAGTCGGAAGATGCTGACTGTTGATGCTCTGAGACTGATTATTGACAACAAAAATGCTTACCCCTATCACCTGGTAAAGGGAATATTTGGAAATCGGGTAAAATGTTATGACGACAAGTTGGCAAGATTTATCAATTTTGATGAACAAGAAGTGGCTTCCTTTTTTCAGTCCCCACCAAATAGATCAACAAGACTGGGACGTTATTCAAAGTACTTCGGATTACTCCTGGAACAACTACGTTCTTTTCAATCTATCATTATTTATGGTAGCAGAAATGAGGCCAATTCAGCCAAGGAGACATTGAAGAATAAGCTTGTTGCTGAAGCAAGGAAAAGATTTGAGGTGTTGCCATGTGGTGACCTTGATCCCAATCATGCAGTTTGGGCATGTTCTAATCTTAATTTGCCTGGTGAAAGAAGAATGCAATTCCTGCGAATGTATCATATTGATGGAAGAGGAATACCATATAATGCCAAAACTAATGGTTTAATTTATCTTCCGTCCGCAAAACAGAATGTAGTTGTATAGTTTATTTGTGTTGCTTTAATTTGTATCGGTGTTTTAGTTTCAGAAATAGAATACACTTTTGATAACCTTTCCTCATGTTGCAGAAAAATTCAAAACAATATTGCAGAACTTTTTTGCAGACTGCAATCAGAATCAGAGGACAGTAACCTGGAGGACGCTGTTGGAGGACGGTAACACAGGACGCTGTTGGAGGACGCTGTAGGAGGACGGTAACACAGGACGCTGTTGGAGGACGGTAACCTGGAGGACGCTGTTGGAGGACGCTGTTGGAGGACGCTGTTGGAGGACGGTAACCTGGAGGACGCTGTTGGAGGACGCTGTTGGAGGACGGTAACCTGGAGGACGCTGTTGGAGGACGCTGTAGGAGGACGGTAACACAGGACGCTGTTGGAGGACGGTAACCTGGAGGACGCTGTTGGAGGACGCTGTTGGAGGACGCTGTTGGAGGACGCTGTTGGAGGACGGTAACCTGGAGGACGCTGTTGGAGGACGCTGTAGGAGGACGGTAACACAGGACGCTGTTGGAGGACGGTAACCTGGAGGACGCTGTTGGAGGACGGTAACACAGGACGCTGTTGGAGGACGCTGTAGGAGGACGGTAACACAGGACGCTGTTGGAGGACGGTAACCTGGAGGACGCTGTTGGAGGACGCTGTTGGAGGACGGTAACCTGGAGGACGCTGTTGGAGGACGCTGTTGGAGGACGGTAACCTGGAGGACGCTGTTGGAGGACGCTGTAGGAGGACGGTAACACAGGACGCTGTTGGAGGACGGTAACCTGGAGGACGCTGTTGGAGGACGCTGTTGGAGGACGCTGTTGGAGGACGGTAACACAGGACGCTGTTGGAGGACGCTGTAGGAGGACGGTAACACAGGACGCTGTTGGAGGACGGTAACCTGGAGGACGCTGTTGGAGGACGGTAACACAGGAGGGAGGAAAGACTTTTTTAATCACCAAAATGATCATTGAAATTGATAGAGACACATTGATGGATGGCTATCAGGCTGCCCTGCGTTTCATTAAGCATCTGGAGGCCATTGTGAAGGAGCAATCAGAGCAGATTCATGACCTTCATGAGGAAATAGGCACAGTGAATCATGGCAACTCTGAGCTGGAGCAAAAATTGAAGCAAGTCACTGCCTCATTGGATCAACTCAGGCAAATGCAAGTTCTGCAGGGAACAATTGAAGATGCTTCTCAAAGTGGATCAAAGAGAAGGCACTCAAGTACAAAAGCCAAAATTGAGTATACAGTTCAACAGTGAAGTAATGTTGCTGAAAGTGGGCATATTCAATGGCATATTAAATAAACATACTGATATTCTCTGAATTTACTCTCTGAATTAACCACCATACATAGAGTGTGACTGAAATATCATCCTGTTAAAGTGTCACCTCCTGTGCCTATGTGCCATCAGATGTAGATTTCCATCTCTCAGAATAAACATTTTTGGCTTAGTTGGTATGTAACACTGCTTCCGCTCGCGAGGTGGTGGGATCAAACCCACTAGAGGGTAGCGGCCCCTGCACACAACGTTAGCGTCCTGTGGGTTACGGTCCTGCAAGGTCAGCGTCCTGTGGGTTACGGTCCTGCAAGGTCAGCGTCCTGTGGGTTACGGTCCTGCAGGATGAAGGTGACTCATCCTAATCACCCTAATCCAACAGTATAGAACCCTGACCCTGTAAATCGGTTGATTGTCAGAGCTCTGTTGATTTATTTTTTGTAGACAGATAACATTTGACTTTAATACTCTTATACATCTTTTTTTCCCTCTTTGTCGTGCACTACACTCAACCCAAATGCTTCAGGTTTTCCATCTTTGTTGGGTTTTTGCATCATTGATTCTTTCCATTTGTCTTCTGTAACACCTCTTATATTTTCCCAGCAAGAGTCATCTAGCAGCACTGTGAAAGCTTCTCTGTCTAACAGTAATATCCCTCTCGTGTTCAGAATTGCTTTGAAGCGTTCAATGCAGGCAATCATCCTGGTCTTATCTTCATCAACCTGGAATGTGTCCAAAATCCCTAATATATTGTTAGTTAGAGCATGAAGAAGAAAACACTACCTTCAGATTCAAACGATAGTGCATACTCAAAGAAGTACACTCTTGATGTAAACCCATATATGAGCTGTGCTGCATAGATTGGTTTTACTTGAGCTTCTGATGTCAGTGGCAAGTAATTGTAGGAGACTTGTGTAAAAAAAGTCCCACGTATTTCATTAGTATGTGGCTTTGGGCCACGATGCATTGCGAGAGCATGAAAGAAATTATACGCTCCAACTGTGCAGTCATCAAATGCTGAGACTAGTTAAAATTGCAACCATAAAAATTGAAAGAAAAAGACTTACCAATTTTGAACCTGGACACATCTTCTTCAGAAAGAAGATCTGAACCAATTAGGGGGAGATAGTGTTTCAAGCAGTATTTCCAGTCTTTCCCTATTGCTTTTCCAGTTTCTACATCAAATATAATTTCTTGGGCATCATTTGGAAGTTTTTGAACATGAGAAACCTCCCTAGATGAGTTGAGTCAAAGTTTAGTACTGAAGTTGAAAATACAAAATGTGTACTTATTAGGTTGAAACTGGAAAAACTCAGTTCCCCTTTTTGAATTAGTCAAGTGAACAATGTTGCATAGTTGATAATATGATGGTCCTTGACAATGTTTCACTTGGTTGTAGCTGAGACTCCCAAAACCCCACAAAAACACAGAACCAGATGAATGTAAATGAGATTTTCTGAATTGTGCATCTGGTACACGTGACATTGCTAACTGTTCTGTTGATAATAGACAATCATTCAGAGCTTCTCTTATTTTTTCCCAGTGATGTTGTGGGTTAAGATGCTGTGCATGCTCTAATTTTTGAGCTTCTTGAATAAATTCGTCAGTAGACTTAAATGGTAATGCAAATTGAAGGCCTGTAATGCGCATTGAATCTTGCTCTACTGTTACAAGTGTAGGATCTTGATTAAGTGTTATAGTCTTTTTCAAATAATCTATGTCAGGCTTGGTTTGTAGTAGTTGGTTTACAGTTGGACTTTCAAGACTCAGAAGTTGCAAGCTGATAACACCAATGATAAACCAAATATTTGATTCCAGTTTCAAAGGCAAACATTGGCATATACCCAACTTATTGATATTGTCAATAATTGTATCTGGATTTTCAATGTTAACAATAGGTGGTGTTAAAGATGTTGGATTGAGGAATTTGTAACCCTGAGTATCAAGAGTGTATGGATTCTGATTTAATTAATTAAGTTTAGTTCTAAAAATCAGAGTCATAATTTCAAACTTTTTTTAGAATCTTTACATCTTCAACCCTAATTACGTAATTTCCTTCTTTTTGCAAGGCTCTCAAAACATACTTCGCACTTATTGACAGTTTCACTTACAGAATGATCAATATGATGGAGCTCTTGACAGCCTTGGCATCTTTCATTGTCAGGGCAGAATTTACCACATTCCAAACATAATTCTTTGGAAGAGGCAGCTTCAGTATCATCTGATTCTTGTAAAGTCACACTTAGCTCTGAAGAAACCAAAGCAGAAGAGGCTGGGAACATCCAATTTAGTTCAGAGGTTTAATAGTAAGGTAATAAATATAGTCACTTACGTGGCTGCAAACGTCTTGATGCACGTGACATTACTTCCGGTTGGATTTCAATATTATTGTCATTATTTTTCAACTTGGGTGTTCCCTTTTTTGTCACAGAAAATTGGTTTGAACCACTTTTCTCATCTGTTTCTGAATCCCCAACTTTTGGGCTCAATCCTTCAGACCTCATTTCACCCTCTTGCAGACGCATTTCAGCTTTTCTTTTAATGATTTCATCACGCTTTGTTTTGGATATAATATAACCCTCAAGAGAACGAGTAGGTGTGGCTTTTCCAACATTCATGGTAGTGTGTAATGAAGCAGTTGATGAAGGAGATTTCAACTCCCCACGTGAAGATGACAAAGGATTTGGTGTATACAGCTGTTTTTTCTGAAATTCTGGCAAAGTAAAACCTTAAGCAGTTTATTTAGTAACAAAACCTTCATAGAGTTATATACCTTGAACATTGCTTTCACTTTGACTCTGATCTTCCTCAATAGAAAAGTCTGCCTCACTTTGTTTCTTGCGTGATGGAGGAGAGAGTGTTACTACAAAATCACTCTTTCGTTTCAGGTTTCCCTGTTCTTGAGTATTCCTTTCTTGTGACAGAATGTTATTTATACTGAGATCACCAGAATATTCATTAGTAGCAACTGCTAAATCAGTGTCCAAATCACTGACTATGCCTGTCGTTGATTTGTTATGAACAGTTGCAGCAGCAGATATTGAGTTGGGAAGAATGGACTGCGAAAAAGTTATAAAAGATGCAGCGCTGGTTGCAGCAGTTATATTTTGTGAATTGCTTGTAGAAAGTGCACTGATTGAAGTGAGAGGATCAGTGACTGTAGATGAGGATGTGACTGCAGTGGGGGCACTGACTGTAGAAAGTGCACTGATTGAAGTGAGAGGATCAGTGACAATAGATGAGGATGTGACTGCAGGGGGGCACTGATTGCAGAAGGTGCATTGATTGAAGTAGAAGCAGTGATTGAAGTAGGGGCACTGATTACAGGGGTCATACTGATAGCAGAGGGGGCAGTGACTTCAGGAGTGATACTAAGAGCAGAGGGAGCAGTGACAGTAGATGAGGATGTGACTGCAGAGGGGGCACTGATTGCAGAAGGTGCATTGATTGAAGTAGAAGCAGTGATTGAAGTAGGGGCACTGACTACAGGGGTCATACTGACAGCAGAGGGGGCACTGATTGCAGAAGGTGCATTGATTGAAGTAGAAGCAGTGATTGAAGTAGGGGCACTGATTACAGGGGTCATACTGATAGCAGAGGGGGCAGTGACTTCAGGAGTGATACTAAGAGCAGAGGTAGCAGTGACAGTAGATGAGGATGTGACTGCAGAGGGGCACTGATTGCAGAAGGTGCATTGATTGAAGTAGAAGCAGTGATTGAAGTAGGGGCACTGACTACAGGGGTCATACTGACAGCAGAGGGGGCAGTGACTGCAGTAGAAACAGGAACGGTTGACCTTTGAATGTAGTCTTGAAGGGTGTTTTGCCACAACTGGGAGTTATTTGCTTCATTCCCGGGTCTGAAGTAGTTTCCTAGGTTCACTGCATTGTCAACTATAGGTGGCATTGAAGCAGTTTGGGTAGGAGTATTCATGAGAATGTCAGAAGGGTTTGGTAGACAACTACTTTGATAAAAATCTGATATGGATAAACTTGGTGAATCTATTAAAAGATTAATCAGATGCCATTTGAGAACTGCTCTTAACTTACTGAAAGTAGATGCTACATTTTGTTCAAGCAAACTAACTCTGGTCAAGACATGATTTAGCATTGACTTTAATTGGGCAATTTCTTGGTGAAGTAAATAATTTTCTTGTGTTTGATTAGAGTTGGAAGAGTGTGACTTCAAATTATAGTTAATAATTACATAGTCTCAATTATGATACTCACACTGCCAAAATTAGCCATTTGCAATTGAGGAGGCAGATAGTAGGAAGATTGAATATTTTGAACATTTTGACCAACTGCCTGTTGTTGCTGGTTATGTCCTTGATAAATTGATGAACCAGCATGACTTTGGAATTGAGTCAACCCATCTGTTTGTACATTAGGAGGCTGTTCAAGATTTGATAGTATATCAGCTTGAATTTGGGGATTGTTTGATTGAGGGGCAACTATGCCTTGTTGAATAGGTTGTAATAGAGGATGAAGCTGAGGCTGAGATATTTCTTGATGTGGCTCAGGCACAGTTTGACCTTGTGTAACAGGTTGTAAAAGAGTATGAAGTTGAGAATGGGGCTGTAGCTGTTGTTGCCCAGGTGGACATTGAAGTACAGACACATTATGTGCTATTGGTAGAATTTCATTTGGAAGATTTTGCAGCTGTTGCTGGACTTGGGGTTGTTCTTGTGTTTGAGGAATATTAGCCACTTGTTCTGGTTCAGTCAGTTGTGGGTGTTGAGGCACTTTCTGCATAAGGGTCTATTACAAGTTGTTCATGTTCAGTCAATCTACACTCACAGCATGCCTTTTTCTATGGTTAGGCCCACAATACTGTCTGGTGTCATTGTAAGGAACATTGTCCACTTGAACTAAACGTAGTAGAACAGGCATGTGGCCAATGACTGCATTGATCTCATTGGCCAAAGTAGAAAGTTTTGAAACATGTTGGTATTCCAGTTTTCTCTCTCCTGATGACTTTTACAAGGAGCAGAATTGGGGCCACTCCCCCCTGGACACTATTGAGGATAGTAAGAATTATTTTTCATTTTCATAATACTAGCTTACATGGTAAACATCATACTCATAAATTGCACCATTAAATTTAACTTGCAATTTTAGTGGCTGTTCTAGAGGCCCTAACCACTTCACAATTTGTACTTGATCCATTTAATTACAAACTTCTAAATAAAGAAAGATATTTAGAGGGTTAGGCAGAGAGAGAGAATGCAATATTGTGAAAGAACATTTTTTGTAGGAGAGATACAAGGGATAGATAGCAAGACAGCAAGACAGAAAGGCATCAGGATACAGGACAAATAGAACAAGACACAAGACAGGAGAGGCCATAGAAAAGGAGAGGAAAAGCAGTACAAATAATTTAACAATGTGGAAACAGACAGGGCAATAAGACAGAGAGTACATAAAAGAAGATTGGGCAATGAACAAAGTTAGAAAGTAAGTTAAATCAGTAGGAGCAAGAACCTGTAAGAATATCAAGCAGTGGAAGATGTAGGTATAAAGTGATTGAGATGAGGTTTTGATGAAAGAAAAAGAATTGTACAAAGAACAAAACAATACACAGGACAATGGACAGAACAAAGAGGTTGGAAAAACAGACAGAACAAAGAAAAGACAAGACAATGGAAAGGATAAAATAATAGAAGGGCAAGACAATAGAAAGGGCAAGACAATAGAAAGGGCAAGACAATAGAAAGGGCAAGACAATAGAAAGGGCAAGACAATAGAAAAGGCAAGACAATAGAAAGGGCAAGACAATAGAAAGGGCAAGACAATAGCAGAAGAAAGAATAAACAAGAATAAACACAATCAAGGTCAGAACAAAAGACAGCAATAGATAGAACAATAGTTAAACAGAACACCAGGACACCAATATACCAGGACACCAGGAAATCAGAGAGAATAGAACAAGACATAGGGCAGCCCAGTTGATAGCAGGGCAAAGAAAATAACAATGCAGAATCAGATTGTGATGTGATAGATAGATGAGGATGAATGCATAGAAAATAAACATGTTAGAAACATTGATTCAAAGAAGAGTAGAAAGAAGAACCTGGAAGAGTATCAGCTTTAGCAAGCAATGGAGGGTGCAGCCAATATGTGATTGATGAGAAGAAATTTTTCAAAGGAGGACAGGACACAGGACACAGGACACAGGACACCAGGACAGGTTACACAGGACACAGGACACAGGACAGGACACCAGGACAGGTTACACAAGACACAGGACACCAGGACAGGACACCAGGACAGGTTACACAGGACACAGGACACCAGGACAGGACACCAGGACAGGTTACACAGGACACAGGACACCAGGACAGGACACCAGGACAGGTTACACAGGACACAGGACACCAGGACAGGACACCAGGACAGGTTACACAAGACACAGGACACCAGGACAGGACACCAGGACAGGTTACACAAGACACAGGACACCAGGACAGGACACCAGGACAGGTTACACAGGACACAGGACACCAGGACACAGGACACAGGACACAGGACACAGTGGCATTGTCACTGAAATTGTCATTCACTTCACAAGGACTATAAGGACAGATCACAAAGCTTTTATGTACTTTACAATACAACTTTTACAAAATGGCTCATTGGCCTCTGATTGACCCTGATACTGACTCATTGTCTGATTCAACTAGTGACTCAGGGGAATCTTCTTCCAGCAGCTCAGGAGATGATGAGCCTTTGTTTAACTATGATCCTACACAAGACACTAACAGTAAGGTGTTACATTTAAGAATCTCTGTATTGATCAAAGTTTAAATATGATTAGCCTACCAGCTTAATGCCTCAAAGATATTTTGCATGCAAGATATTCTTTCATTTCAAAATTATGAAAGTCAGAGCTTATGGATAGCCAATTTACATCTTCTGCTTCAAAGTGATATAAGTGAAATGTGGGAGACTCAGAAAAATACCAACATTGGTTTATTAATTGCTACTCTGAATCCTAATATGGAATGGAGGGAACAAACCATTCTTTCTCTTGTTCAATCAATTCCTCAACATCAAATTCTATCGGTCTCCTTTGCAAGTGCTGTTCACAGCTATAAATTGAAATTCCAAAGAAATGACTTGAGACCTACTGCTGACAGATCAAAGATTGACATAAATATTGATTCACCAAGAAATAAACTGAAGAAATTTATTGAGTTGGTAACTGGGAAGATTCCACATATTGTAAAATGGGGAAATACTCCTTTTCATGGACAGCTTATATCTGACTACTCTTGTGATATTGACTCAGATATTACAGTTACTAAAAAATTAGAGGATTTACTTCCCCAAGGAATCTATAAGCTTTTACCAAAGTCTGATTTTAAGTATATTCTTGACAAAAAGGTGGGGTTGTTTGTATTTTAATAGTCTTTTTTAATTAACAGGCTTTATAGCTTGGTTTTATGATTGATCATCCCACTGGTGATATAGATGCACATGGCCAACCTATTTTGGAACCTGTAGATCTTGCAGATATTCCAAATTTTCAAATAGGAGAGGGAGAGAGGTTTCGCTTGTATATCACCTATAATAAGTGCCCAGAAAACTTTACTCTGTCTCAATTCCAAACACTTCTTTGGGATCATGGAATCAGACCAGTACTTGCTGATATCCTTCCCCTTGCAACTTTACAACGTGTCTCCAATGACTCTCATGGGCTTCAAATCAATGCAATGGTTGGACGTCCTGGACTTCGATTTCCTTCTGTCACTGTTGAAGGAAAATACCTTGCTGGATTTACAGAAAAATTCAAGAGATTGTTAAATACACAAAATGCACCAAGAATTGCAGAATTGAAGACAGCATTGGGTGATTTTCGGTTCATTGGTGTTCATCAAGGTGTAAAGGATTTGTACACATCTGAAATTTATATGGGCCCTCCATCTGCATGGAGAGATGGAAATCCAATGTATAAACGTAAAAATACAGCTGTAGGTATTGTATCAACTCCAAGAACTAGATTTACTGTTGTTGATGGTGCCATCAACATGATGTTTGAAAGTCAAAATCCAAGTGAGGGAATTACTACTCTTGCTCCTGTCAGTAACTGGGAGGCTTTACTTACATCTTTGGGGTTTTCTGTTGAAAGAGAGATCATGTTGGATTGTGTTCACATTGGAGGATTGAAAGCTGTCCCCACTCAAAATTGCACATATGAAGGCGTTTTCAAAGTTATAATCTATTCTGGTTTCAAGTATCAGACTATTGATCATGTTGATGCAAAACATGGTTTCAGCAGCATATCAGTGGAGGAAATTATGAACAACTCTGATTCACTGCACAAAAAAGTTGTAGCCTTCCAGAACCATTTGCGCAAGGCAGGTGATATGTGTTTCGGTATGCGATGTGAAGTAAGAGGTGAAGAAGGGGCTGTTGCGGCATTCCTGCAGGACTTTAAAAATAAGGTCCAACAGTTTGATCGGCTTGCAAGATCTACACTTTTGATTGTTGAAAGAACAAAGGACTTGATTCAGTACATTGACATTCGATTGCAAGCACTTTTGAGTTTGGCTGACGTTGCTTATGCCTTGCAGTCCCGTCATTCCAGACTAAAGCCATACTGGATGGAATTAGCAAATTACATCCAAAAAGAGTTTCTCTGTTTGGTTTCAAAGCCAAGAGGTTATTACACACCCAACTTTGACTTGTTCACTCTCCATTACTTTACTCAACAAGTCCATGCCTTCGGGAGTGTACCATATCAAGCCTTTCCCCTACTTCAGATTTTGGCTTATCCACAGTCTCTGAATGATGAATTCAGAGATCCATTGCCAAAGAGTTTGGTTCCCAAGTTTGTTGACAAAGCTGCTCTTGTCTTATATTCCAAGAAGAAGAAAAGCAAAGGCAAGAACAATCCTGAATCTGTGTTGCATCAGTCATTTGCCCCTGATAGGGTGGCACACATTATGGATATTGTCAGGACAATACAATCTCAGCCAAGGGTCACAGACATTCTTGTAACACCAAATGCTCGGACTGTAGATGAACTAGTTACTCAAATGATAGACATGCTTTTTGATGGTCTTATAGAAGATTTGCCTGAAAATATGATTCGGTTTCCTGAAAATATGCAGCAAGTAAAGAGTCGGAAGATGTTGACTGTTGATGCTCTGAGACTGATTGTTGACAACAAAAATGCTTACCCCTATCACCTGGTAAAGGGAATATTTGGAAATCGGGTGAAATGTTATGATGACAAGTTGGCAAGATTTATCAATTTTGATGAACAAGAAGTGGCTTCCTTTTTCCAGTCCCCACCAAATAGGTCAACCAGACTGGGACGTTATTCAAAGTACTTTGGATTACTCCTGGAACAACTACGTTCTTTTCAATCTATCATTATTTATGGTAGCAGAAATGAGGCCAATTCAGCCAAGGAGACATTGAAGAATAAGCTCTTTGCTGAAGCGAGGAAAAGATTTGAGGTATTACCCTGTGGTGATCTTGATCCTAATAATGCAGTTTGGGCATGTTCTAATATTAATTTGCCTGGTGGAAAAAGGATGCAATTCCTGAGAATGTACCATATTGATGGACGAGGAATGCCATATAATGCGAAGACTAATGGTTTAATTTACATTCCATCAGCAAACCAAGATGGAATCGTATAGAAATTAAATTAAATAGGGTTTTGGTATTACTTCAAACAATTAGAATAAATTCTACTTTTCTTTTGAATAGTACACTTAGAGTAAGGTACAGGACACCAGGACACAGGACACAGGACACAGGACACAGGACACCAGGACAGGTTACACAGGACACAGGACACAGGACACAGGACACAGGACAGGACACCAGGACAGGACACCAGGACATGTTACACAAGATACAGGACACCAGGACAGGTTACACAGGACACAGGACACAGGACACAGGACACCAGGACAGGACACCAGGACAGGTTACACAGGACACAGGACACAGGACACAGGACACCAGGACACAGGACACCAGGACAGGTTACACAGGACACAGGACACAGGACACAGGACACAGGACAGGACACCAGGACACCAGGACACCAGGACACAGGACACCAGGACAGGACACCAGGACAGGTTACACAGGACACAGGACACAGGACACAGGACACCAGGACACAGGACACCAGGACAGGTTACACAGGACACAGGACACAGGACACAGGACACCAGGACAGGACACCAGGACAGGTTACACAGGACACAGGACACCAGGACAGGACACCAGGACATGTTACACAAGATACAGGACACCAGGACAGGTTACACAGGACACAGGACACAGGACACCAGGACACAGGACACCAGGACAGGTTACACAGGACACAGGACACAGGACAGGACACCAGGACACCAGGACACCAGGACACAGGACACCAGGACAGGACACCAGGACACCAGGACACCAGGACACAGGACACCAGGACAGGACACCAGGACAGGTTACACAGGACACAGGACACAGGACACAGGACAGGACACCAGGACACCAGGACACCAGGACACAGGACACCAGGACAGGACACCAGGACAGGTTACACAGGACACAGGACACAGGACACAGGACACCAGGACACAGGACACCAGGACAGGTTACACAGGACACAGGACACAGGACACAGGACACCAGGACAGGACACCAGGACAGGTTACACAGGACACAGGACACCAGGACAGGACACCAGGACATGTTACACAAGATACAGGACACCAGGACAGGTTACACAGGACACAGGACACAGGACACCAGGACACAGGACACCAGGACAGGTTACACAGGACACAGGACACAGGACAGGACACCAGGACACCAGGACACCAGGACACAGGACACCAGGACAGGACACCAGGACACCAGGACACCAGGACACAGGACACCAGGACAGGACACCAGGACAGGTTATACAGGACACAGGACACAGGACACAGATTACATGGTTGATAGGATAAATGAAGATACAGAACAGCAAACAACTAGTCAGAAGATATAAGTTATATGACAACAGATTTATAGAAAGACTGCAAAAATATAGTAGGTTATCTATTATTACCTACAAGTGAGTCATAGAAAAACACTTTTTAGCTCAGCTGGTAAGGATCCAGCATCTCACCCTTAGGGTACAGGTTCAAACCCTGGGCCACCTGAGGACAGTGTCCTGGTGTCCTGTGCAGGAGGACAGTGTCCTGGTGTCCTGTGCAGGAGGACAGTGTCCTGGTGTCCTGTGCAGGAGGACAGTGTCCTGGTGTCCTGCGCAGGAGGACAGTGGGTGACTCATCCTAATCAACCTAATCCAACAGTATAGAACCCTAACCCTACTGTAAGGTTGCGCTTGTTGCAGTGAAACAGATTGTCCTCAGAATCCCTCGGAATGAAAGTGAGCTCATCCTCTTCTAACAAACCAATCAAAGTTTAGTATTTAATAAGAAAAGAGATCAAAGCACTCACTTGTGTAGTCATTTATCCAATAACGAACAGAAACAACCTTCTGGTGGACTAATCTATAATGCTTTCCCAAAGCAAATTTGTTGTTGAAGGGTGCAATGTCTTTGCACTCTGGGTTGGGGCATTCAACTTTGGATCTGTTGTTTCATAGAGTCAGAAAATGATTTTAAAGTTCTTGTCTGAATTTCAAACAAGAATCAACACTTCAGCAATAATTGCCTCAATATAGAGAATAAACAATGAGTTTTAGGAAGGATGTGTGGAAAGAGTACTTCAAGAGCTATCATTTGATGATCCAACCACCCAACACAACCAACTACAGCTCACACAACACCACCACCAACATTTCCAAACTTGATCTCCAACCACCCACCCCTAAGTATCCCATCAACCTCAGGTCCAACCCTTACAAAAACCATGAAAATCATTCATTGACCCACTCTCGCTCTCGCTCCGAAATTTCACCTCACTACTCCTGTTCTCGCTTGATTCATACCTTTCTTCTTGATCCATCTTCTCGTTCTTGTCTTTTAACTTGAACTCTTGTTGATCCAACAGTATAGAACCCTAATCCTTGAATGAATTCAGCAGGAGGAGGACATGGGACTTCTTCTCTGCCGCAAATGGCTTCATTACCTTTGTTACCCAAGCCTCCATTGCTACTCCATCACACCAGGCATTTGCTTGAGCAGTGAAAAGAGCTTTCTTGGGAGCAACCTTGTTGTGCATTGTGGTGCATTTGCGATAGACATGGGCGTTTTTCTTGCCTTTGAATATGACGAAAGCTGGAAGACAACAACCTGACGCAGTAACAGCCAAAGCAGTTGTAGCACGACTTCCATGGGTAGCCTTGGGCTTGCAAATGTTAACAGTTCTGGACAACGAGTAATTGTGCGCTTGGCTTGAATATCAAATAATACATTTGTTTGATCCATGTTTACAATCCTGTGCCATGGTACGTCGTATCTGATCCGCATTTGATTAACCAGTTCCACAAAGTCGGAGACTAGCTGGACATCAACCCTTGCATTCTGGGCAACATGAGTTCCTGCCCTATCTGCCAAACCATTTCGCTGCATGATTTGCTCAATATAGGGGTGTACTCAATTCATTCGCTTTTGCAGCATTACAGCTGTGTTTGCATTTGTGGTTTTCGAGAAGTCCGCCAAAACTCGAACAGCAATCATACGTCTGGTGAGTGGTGTAGCTGTCGCCTCAAACTCTGTAACAACTTGCACAATGTAGGCACCAACAGTGTCCTCAAATTGCATGGGTGGGCCCTTGTGGAGAGTCTTCGTCAATTTCCCTTGTTTCTCCAGTGCTCCCTCCTGTTGGATCCACTTCTGCAACTATTGGCGAGCAACACCAAACTCAATTGCAGTTTGGTTTATATTGTTTGTCGCACGTGCAACAAGGATTGCTTCCAGTTTTGTCCTGACTTGGATTGTGCTTCGTTTCTTTCGAACGTGAAATGCCTCTCCTTGTCATGGTCCCAATGGTCCCTTGCGCCTATTTCTAAAATTCGAGCTTGTAGGATCTGAGATTGAGGCAGCGTCAGCCAACAGGTTGAGGCCAGTTGGATGAACTTCCATTTTCGGACAATTATCCTCGTGTTGTTGAGCAAATACAAAATTTACAGGATCAAAATACAAAATTGCTCTTCATTTTGTGAAAGAATGGTTGCTTTCATGAGATATATTTAGTCATATTGCACCACTCAATTTTGGTTGTACATTTGGTGCAATATGACCACACGAACTACGGTATTGTTTCCAACCAACCAACTACAGCTCACCCAACACCAACACCTATTCATCCAAACTTGATTGACAATTCACTCTTCCCTGCAATCATATCTTTTATTAAATCTTGTCGTAGTTCAGTGCATTACAAGAACTAATAAAACAAGGATTGAGGCTAAATATACACAAGAAGCATCATTGTATGCAGATGATTGCTTAGATTGTATTGCATACACTTTAAGAGACATGTCAGAGTTGACTACATGACAAACAGGAGTATCAGTAATGTGGAAAGTCTGCGATACACTTCTAGAGATACACTGATTAATAATGTCATTGATGCCTGTAGACTTGTCATAGACGTGTATTACGTCATCAGAGGTAAATAAAAATTCTGTAGTGTTTGTCCCAAAGCAAAAATCTGGACCAGATAAAAAGGTATCGTACCAAGGTTGGCTACAGCCAATACCATGATGGAGAGTAAGGTTGTAGTTAGTAGGGGAGCTATTCTTTTTTGATTCAATTTCAAGTTCTTCTGAGAGATTAGGATCAACCAAATCTGCCACTAAAATGAATGTGTTTATAAACTGCATTAAAGTCATAACACTCACATGTCTTGTCTTTGGTATCAGGAGGGGTTGCTGTGTTGGGTTCTGGGTGTTGGGCGGAAACAACATCATGAACAACAGAAGGAGATATGACTGGAGATGCAACAGCAGTTTCTTGATTGGCAGAGATGTTAGTGGTGCCGGTAGTTGAGTAAACACCAGACAAAATAATTGCAGGGATGCATATTACCTGCAACAGGTGATGGCAATGATGGGCTATTGTCCTCAAATGTCATGAACGGTGCAGCCAAATCTTTGACGGTCATGGAACCGTGAGTAAGAGTAGCTGCATAGTTATTACGAGCAATCTTTCTTTCAAGTTTCCTGCCACCCTTATTAACTAGTTAAGTGAACAGTGAGTGAGCTGACAAATACCAAAGTCCAATTCCTTACGCAAATTGGATTGAGTGTTTTCCATTGCGCTTTGTATAAGGGATCAGAACCTATGTAATCAATGGGAGGTGCGGGGTCAATTTGTTGTTTATCCTTATAAGGGGGACAAGGGTATGTGATTGAGAGAAAGAACAGATTGGAGAGAGATACATCAGTACGCTTGTCTCGTAAAAGCTCATATAAGGCTCATATGAGGAGAATGCTCGCACCAATTTAGATAACCACCACACGTATATCATGATCAGATCAAGAGCTGCGAGAGTTTCAGGCTATATGCAATCGGTCTGAGGGATGCTTTGTTCCAGTAGGGGAGGTGCCAGGTGGGTGGAGGGAGGGAAAGGGAAATAGGGAGGCACTTACTGAGTTTGTTTGGAGGTTTCTTTTCAAAAAGGCACAACTTTCGTAGTCTCCAAGCAGACCCCGTACGGGAAAAAGACGGTTTCGATCTTTTCAACAGGGTCTGAAACGCAGACTACAACTTTCGTTTGAAATAATCGAAGGACTCACCACGGCAGTAGACGCAATAGCGGACTATGTTTCTTTGAGTATGAAGAAACGAAAGCATTCTCAGAATCTATCAGAATCTATTCCTTTAATCACAGTAGCGTCAGCCGTAATACTGATGCGGTGCTTCAAACATAGACTTTCGTCGGCGGCACCTCCTCATGATGAACGACCTTTTTAATAATTAATTAACTTTATTAGATTTACTTTCCAAACACTTTCACACGATCATCAATGGGTGCAAAGGACTTTTCAGGCAGGACAGTTCCCTCAGGTACAGCACCGAACGGTAATTGTCCAACAAGCTTCCACGTGGAAGGAATTGAATAGTTGACAGCGGCATCTGCCTCAGTGTACGCTTGAGCGTGCTAAACGTAAAGAGTCAATCGAAATGGCAGCACGATTTTAATTGAACTTACTTGGAGAGAAGCACCCAAACCAGCCTCGGCGAGAGCAGTCCAGATAACGAACTGCAAGATTCCACTTCCATGCAATTGCCATTCGGGCAGCAAGTCTTTCATGGCCGGGAACTTTGCTTGGAAGCCAGGGATGATCGACATATCCTCGTAGATCAACACAGTTCCATACGCCTTCTGGAAGCCACTGAACTGATTCAATTTACCGGCGAGCTAGTCTTTTGTTTTAGAAACACCAGTTGCAACATCGACATCGGCTTACATGGTCTCCGTCGAGTTTCTTCTGGGCAGTCTCTTTTCCGTGTTCCCAGAACTTGACACTTTCTTCCTTGAGCAGCAGGACAACTCGCGATGTTTGGGAGTTGAAGGAAGATGGACTGTGGTTGACGGCGAACTTGATCAAGTCTTCGAGTTCTGCGTCGGATAGAGGAGATTTGTTTGTTGTTGCACGGTGCGAGCGACGGACCAAAACGGCGTTACGGAAGGGAGTACTCATTGCTTGGATTGTTTGTTTTTGACTGTGGTGTGGACAGTGGATCACTTGCGGCTTTTGTATGGTTTTCTGATTTCGAATGTCAACTTGTTTGTTGATTTCGAATGGATGATGGCCCTATTCTCATCAGATAATCGCGCAATTTCTCTACAAGAAAACGATTGTTTGATTTATTCCCTTCGATTCGAAGACTGTATACGAACCTAAATGGTTTATTTCATCCACGCTCATCATGATATACCTCAAAAGAAAAACAACTAAAAGATAGCTTAAGTGGCGCCAAAATAGGTGGTTGCTCATTCCATTTCGCAACAGTCGCTTCATCCCAGAGCTTCATTCGCTTGTTACTTTGGAACTGTTCTTGCTTTGCGACGTATGTCAAATTGTGGTTTTCTTCCTCGTAATTCAGCTCTGTGGTATACGACTCCGAAGAAGCAAGACTTGCGGCTCCGCACTTTGGTATATTTCCCTTCACACAACTAAACCCCTTCACTGAACCAACACGTTCCAAACAGCCCAAATCCTTTTGCCGAAAGTATCCAATGACTCGCCACCTCCCTCCATCACTTCCAATAACAGTTAAAGTTCTTTTGATCAATCCATCTGTCTTGATCCGTTTTCCCCAAGGCCCAACCTCGACTTCCTGATATTGCAAAAAGCAACCTTGTACTTTTGAGGGGCTCCATCGATTCGAGTCCCTCCACCTGGCGCCATCTTCCCTCTCACGAAAAGCGACAACACTGCCACTTCGGACTTGAACTTTTCGAGGAACTGTGGTAAAGGAAGTCGCAAGCCCAGCAATGCAAGCTTCAACCAAGAGCGTTACGTCGTCGCGATTCAGAATGGCTCCGTAGTATGATTCAAATGGTAGAAGCGTTGTAGATGCCATCGTTTTTTGGGGTAAATTGAAACAACTTCAAAACATGTTTCAAGGAACCAGGGACTCACAAGGGGAAACCGGTCCCGTGTTTCAAACCAGTTTCATCATTATGCGGTCTGGTTTCAGTCAATAGTTTGAAACACCGGAATGAAATTTGTTTGTTTCTGAAACAATTGATTGAGCGTTTCACATTGGCAGTTTCAGGTTTGTCACCAATCACTCTTACGAAACAGCTGACATAAGAACAACCTCTGACTACCGGTACGAACACCAAAGACTGAATTTAACGTAGCCATGACGGAGAGGAGTCGAACTGCATCTAACGCATCTGAGCAAAGAGAAATGTCCACAACTCGAAAACAAGCCATTACTAAGACAGATCGTGCTGAACGAAACCGTCTCGCCCAACAAGCTCATCAACAACGAAAGCGGGATCGACTCAGAAACCTTGAAGCACAAGTCAAGTACTTGGAAACCCTGCTTGAAAGCAAGGGAAACATGTGTCTGACAGATTGTAGTGAGCCACCAATTTCGAATTCAGGAGAACTGGCAAGCGGTATCACGCCATCGGTCTCAATTCTCGATCCAACACTACTATGCATACAATGCATTTGTCCAATTTGCGCTGAACAGTGAAGACGAAGATGAGGAACGAACGACACCTGAACCCCTTCCATCGTCAACCGCAACAGCTTCAAACCAAAATTCGAATAAACAGGAAAACGATGAATATTATCTTGAAAACCTGCGACATCTTCCAGCACCCTTGCGACGAAAACTTCAAAACAGATTGGCCCAGCGAAAATGTCGAGAAGCAAAGAATAATCATATCAACGAGCTTGAGAAGAAGCTGTCGGCTTTATTCGAAAAGTATCAACAGTTTAGGCCTGAATATACCAGAGAAGAATTATTTGCATCAGCCATGACGTTTGCCAAGGATGATTGAATCTGATGATATAAGATTATGTTTGTTGGAGTTGATGTAGATAATAAACCTTCGAATTGCATTTGATAACCTATTTTATTCGTTTGTGAATATAGGTACTATCGATCGTATAGCGTTCTTCCCATTTTTTTCACATCAGTTAGTCCACTTTTTCTTTTCAATTAGTTAAATGAATTAAATAATTGAAGGTGGGGTGGCTTGGGGGTGGCTCTCTGCTTTCCAAAAGTTCGCTGGAAAGACAATGGCCTCCACCACGCCCAAGTTTCACTCTCAACCAGTCGATGTCGCCGCACTCGCCCTTGCCTTGATTGATTCCGCAGAGTACAGTGCGCTGCAGAGTATTGCCTCAGTGTTTGTGATGGAGCGGGTGCTTGCAATGGACTCTGTGACGATTGAGGACAAGCTGCCGATCTATGTTAGTACTTAGTACTTAGGGTTAGCACTTAGGGTTAACTCGTCTCTTTTCACTTTCTTTTCAGGTTTGGGGCAGCCGAAGCGCCGCCGAGTTTGAGTCGCTCGCCACTTCAATTCGCAACTTTGTCGTTTCTGGCGCAGCGCCGCCTCAGCCAATCTTCAAAAAACTCGATGGCGAAACTGTTCTTGCTGCGATTCATATTTGGCTCGGACCAGCGATCGCACTTGCCCTCGCCCTCGGCCTCACCTTCGAACTCACCTTCAAAAGACCCGCCCTTTGTCATCTTGCTCAAGGCAACGGACTCTTGGGCCTACCACGACATTCGCTGTCTGGATGGCAGAGAACTGGCAAAGTGGTACCCGTCCCTCCAACTTGCACAGGAAAACTGGGTAGATTCTGCGGATACTCGATCTGTTGTTTCTCTCTCAGCCGAGGATTTGGCGTATTGGGACTCTTATCTTTCTGAGGCAAAAGCTACTGGTCCATTAGATCAGAATTTGAAAGTAAGTCATCCAAATCCTTGGTTTACATTGAAGCGAAGCATCTTTTATGTAATGGCACTGGATATTTTCTTGTGTAAATGGACGCAACTCCTCTTATTTTGTTGAAACGAATTTGAATTAACTTTGACTGTTCAGCCAAAGGATCAAGAATACAACGACGACGATAGTGACGACGACTATTGGAACGCATACGACAATACAGCTTCCAGATTTTAACCTGTGTCAATGCATTGTTGTCCTATCAGTAGTTCTATGTCTTATGTAAATAAACGGATGATCGATAATTTATATGGCCATTCTAAACGCCGCTCTCTTCTCCTCCTACAACAAAGTAAGTACTCCTTTCTGCAACAAATCACAAATTGTCTTCACTGCTGAAGTTACCGTTGTATCCCATCCCACCTCCACCACCTCCCTTTGCACCTTGATTAATTTTGGGAAACTGTACACCTTGAGGTTGGCTCGTAGGCTTCTTGGTCGTACTGTTTTTCATCAAACCACTTGCGATATCAACGGCAGGATTTGTAGCTCTTCCAATACTTGGTACACCCTTTCCGTCACGTTCTCCAACGCTGGTTATAGTACCCTGACTTCCTGACATGCTATTGTTTCCCAAATTTGATTGATACTTGCCGCCATGAATCGGAGGGATACTTGACCTACTCAATATTCAAACTTATTAAGCCATGCCTCCTCAAAGAAAACCCCTGAAAACTAACCCATTCCCATCTAAATCATCGAATGGTCTGCGCCTTCCTTTCGACTCGGTAAGTTACGCGATTGAACCTGGTCTTTCTCCCCCGCCGCCTTTTTGCGTCTTTTCATACGATCTGCTTGTTCTTTCTCTCGCTCCATATCGATAACATGTCTTAATTCCTGCTCATATCTATCCGCGAACCCATCTTGTTGAAAGTATGGATGGGCCATCAATTGTTTTGTTGTGGCACGTTGGTCAGGATCATAAATCAAGGATTGCTAGAAATATATACATAAATATTATCGCGATAAACCATCTTTGAACTCACATGAAGCCAGTTCATGGCATCTGAAGCGACTTTTGGCAATTTGTATTCCAACGGCGTCAATTTTCCAATCTCTGGGATTCTCACTCCCACAAACAAAGGGTTCTTGAGAAAGATTTCAGTATGGCGCTTCGTCAATTGCCCTAACGAGTTTTAGAGTCAGCCGATCCAAGGAAATCAAGAGTTAAAATACCAAGACACTTCATGATACGGTACAACTGGTCGATGTCAGTGTCACCCGGGAACAACGGCTGCCCAGTAAGAATCTCAGCAAAGATGCAACCAGTCGCCCAAACATCCACAGCTTTTCCATACTCGGTGTCACCAACAAGAAGCTCTGGAGATCTATACCATCGTGTTGCCACATAGTCAGTGTACTTTGCACCCGGTCCCGCTAAACGTTGAAGAATCATAAAGTCAGCTTTTGAATGAGTATATCAAATGAAATACCGAGTGTTCTAGCAAATCCAAAGTCACACAGCTTTAACACACCATGAACCGACACCAAATATTCTACTCCACGGTTATCAGCCTCGATACAGTATACATCAACGAAAAACACACCTCAGGCTTAATATCACGATGAATAACCTCACAAAACGCGTTAATATTCCCCGAACCCTGTTTCAATCCGAAAGAGCACTCACATGATGACTATGCAAATAATCCATCGCCTTCAACAATTGCCACATACATTTCCGAACAGTTCCAGCAGGTCCACGATCATCGCTTAAGCCATACGGGTTTTTATCCAAATCCTCAAGAATGGTGTGATCGACATGCTCAAAGACCAAGTATAACTTGCCCTTGCGACGAAAGACTTCGATCAAGTTGACGATATTGTCGTGTTTGAGTTGCTGTGTTGTGTACGTGAAGTTGATGTGTTTTGGGAGGGTTTCAGCGTGAACACAGAGCAAGGCTCAACAAAAGCCTCTACTGTTACCTTCAACATACGAACTTCGCGCAAGCTGTTTTACGGATTTGAAGGTCATCTTCGCTTTCCTTGAACTTTTTGATGGCCACGATTAGACCTGATTCCTTGTGCCTACATTTCATGACCATCCCGTACGTCCCTTCGCCAATGGGCGCGATTTTCTCGTAACAATCCATAGGTATATATCAAGAATCAAAGAAAACTGTAGTGACAATGGTTGCTCCTGATATCAGGCAAACAGTTGATGCTGTCAGAGAGTCAACTTTCTTGGATGGATGAAAATCTCCCGTTTCAACAAAGACAATTCACACTTTAGACATTAAATAACTATTTTTCCCTGTTGCTGATGTGAACAATACGATGCGTTCAGAATTCATACATGTTCAGGAAGGTACCTATTCCATGCGTTACGATGTTAACTCAAGCACAGCTTTTACTTCCTGAACGAATCTTCACCCCAATAAGCAAATGACTCTCATTTTGTATGCTTCGCACGTTATCCAACCAACACGAAAAACGACCACATCTCCATTCCTCGAAACATCACCCAACACCAACCATCCATCACTCTACAAAACATCTACAAGTAGGTCGTATCCGGATTCGAACCGGAGTTACTGGTATCAAAAACCAGGGTGATAACCACTACACTATACAACGCTGTTGTCGTAAGTCGTTATGTTTATTATATTTCAAAGGTGAGTTTTGAATGTTTTCAGTAAAAGAAACCTTAAGTGACGCGAGTCTGCTGCTCCTTGATTCTCTTTTCAAGACTCAGGTGTTAGAAGTATTTCAGGAAGTTGTTTCGATAGAGTTGAGTTGTTTTGAGTTGACTGGAAGCAAACTTTCCGTTCACACTGATTTCATCTACCACACTCTGTCAGAATCTGGCTATGCCCATCGGTTTTGTTCAATAATATATAGGGAGAGAAATCTTCTGAAAACGCGACAATCGAGCATTGTCCTACCCGCCCTCTCCTGAACCTCATAAGCCGTCGTTCAGCCTTTCTATACTCGATAAGCCCGACTTACCGCTATCACACCAAGTTATTTCGACACACTCAGTATATTCGACGTAATTTCTTTTTGATATAATTAGTTTCTTTTTCGTAGTTATAGTATGGTTTCGTCAAATCACTTAGGTTGTTTATTTTCCCCAACCCAGACTCCTTTAATGAGATCTGTCTGACCCCTCCATAAAAACGAACACGTAAGATTCTTATTCCATTTAACAGATGGTGCACTAAGACGTTTCAGATCGTGTAATTCGATCGGGACTTGTCCAGTCAAGTCATTGTATTCAAGGTATAAGAATTCCAGGTTCTTGAGGTTCGCAAGCTCTACAGGAATTGGTCCAATCAATGAACAATTAGCCAAGTCTAAATAAGTCAACAACTGAAAGTTTCCAAACTCTGGTGGAATAGAACAGCAGCATAGTTTCTGAAAGAGTCGGTTTCGACTGGTTGGATGCCATTTGGACTGGGGACTTGGGTGTGGAGGTTGGCATTAAATAATAATATCAAAAAGACAAAATAATTAACCATAACTCAAACGAAACTACTCAAGTCAGCAGATGAGGAATCAGAAGGAGCCGCGCTGTCTTCTGGCTCAAATGCAGGTGGTGTATTTCTCCATCGAAACGAGCACGTACGTCATATTTTCATCAAGCGCTGGTGGGCGAAGATGCAGGCATTTAACATATTGGGAAAAGTGCGACTTGATGGAAAACCGTAACAACTGTTGTTTTGTGAGCTGTGCAAGCTCATTAGTCCAACCAAGTGACAATCGCTTCAATTTTCACAAGTTAGTTGAATGTTTCCCACTCAGGTCCCACGTTTTCAAGTTTCGCAAGTTCTTGTTGAAGCTAACTAAATGTTGTACTAGAGGGTTAGGAGCCCCAACCCCAGAATCCACTGCTTAGACGGGTATTTTAAGTTGAAGGTATAGCTTCGTTGACTTTAATAGCCCCATGATATTCTGATATTCTGCTGGTTAAGTGCGTAGAAATAAAACATCTAAATCCCTATATTGACATCTTTACTCATCAAGGCTTCGCATTTCAACATCCTCTCGCACTCGACGATACACGCCCTTCTCTCCTGCTTCCTCCTTATTCCCCCATCGTGCAAATAATATAGCTCCCACTGCTGCAACCTGAACAACAAAGAAAGCAGTCCACGGCATTCTCGCGCGAACAGCTACATATTCCCACACATACCCAACCAGCGGAGGTGCAATAACTCTACTTGCAGCCGCACAAGTCGCACTCAAACCATGCGCAGCACCCAACCCCGACGGCGAAACACTATCCGAAATCATCATAATAACACTCAAATACACAATTGCCTCACAAACCCAAACAGAGCCATGCACAGCAAAACCCAACATAACTCCATCCATACCCGCTAGATCCACCCAACAAACTAACAAGGCACATGCAGGAATAATAACAGCCATTCCAAGACAATACGACCCGTTCATTCCAAAACGCGTCACGATCGCTTGACAGATTGTAGTTTGGAAAAACAGTTTACAGCAAGCCATAACAGTCATTGCGAAGGAAGTGTCAAATGCAGTGAACGCAAGACCTCCGAGATCGTGTTTAGCTGAAAAGAGGAGTGGAAGTAGTGTTGTCCACGCACGATTACAAAACGCGATGAGCACCTTCAAAAGCCTGGTCAGCATCAAGAAACATAAACCGTGCAGACTTACATAAAGAAAGATGGGGAACATGACCTTCCCCGTCATAGGCTCCTTCAAACTACCCCATAATTGCATCAGCCCCTTCACACTGAACAGGTCCCGAACCAAAAGACTTTTTGAAGTGGGACTACTCGGCATATCTTCTAACTTCGCATGTCGAAGCTCTTTCGGCTCAAAGAAATATACGTGCGTGATGGGAAGCGCCAAAACACACAGTCCAGCCCCCAACGCACATGCCTTGAAATACGGGTATCGCAAAGGAGCATCCTCTGTTCCTGAACTAACTAAAACGCCTCCAATCAACGGCCCCACAATTCCGCTGAACGCTAATTCGCAGCTTCAGCCCTTCATCCATTAAGTAATCAAAACACAAACCATACAACGACCCATAAAGCGAGTACGCCCAACTCCTTCCCTTTTCATCCAAATGTATCTCTCCAAGAGCCCCTTTCGCCACTGTCGAATTGCTTCCAAACACCCCCGCAAGAAAGCGACAGACAAGGGCGAATGCGAACGACGACGTGTTGATTCCAAGCAAGAAAGTAGTCAGCGCTGAAAAGAAGAGTCCGATGATAAGGATTGGTTTCCGGCCCTTTAGTGAACTAGGTTATTAGAGTAGTGGAAGTTGACATAACCAATTGAACGTACAACAATGTCCGATAGAGTTCCCCACAGAATGTTCATAATAAGTAAAGGAAGATAGAACATTCCTCCCATAAGTCCTGTGAAGGAGGATCAGATGCGTCTGATAAGTAACCAATCCAAACCTGCCCGTCCTCCAACGGCAGCTTCCAACTGATCCGGCGCAACATCCACAGAGAATGTTCGAATCATGTATGGTATCAACGGGTCAATCATACTCTCGGTGATGGCCTCCGGTGCGACATAGGCGAGAAGGAAGTACGTTTGCCACACATCTGATTTCAACGACATATTTATTCTTTATTAGCGATCATAGAATAATAAGGTATTTTAAAGAACTCTACTCCGTCTTGACTTTCTCCTTCTTCTTTGAAATAGCAAAGGCCACGATAGCAGACAACCCAGCCAATATTTGTACTGATGCAAAGCTCATTACAGGACTCTTTAATTCCAATGAAGCGTACTCCCAAGCCTGTCCAGCGAATGGAGGCGCAACAGTTCGTGCAAGAGAGCAAAGTGTCGATGAGAGTCCAAACGCGGAACCAATAGAATCAACCGGAACACAATCCGAGACCATAATCATGATACTTCGTCAAACAAAGTGAGTTATTCGAATTACCAACGTCGTATATAAAGCCACACTCACCACATGTATGCCAGTGACTCTGCGAATCCAATCACAACCAAACAAGTCACAACGGCTGGCCAAACATACGATCCCTGTGTTCCACCAAGTAATCCGATCGCATACAAAGTAGGTACAGGAATCGCCATTCCCAGCGCGAAACTTTTCGTAGCTCCAAGCTTTCCAACAACCCATTTACACACAAACGTCTGACAAAATAGAGCTGTGATGGCAGGAACTGTCATTGCAAATGATGAATCCATTGCCGAAAATCCAAGTCCTCCTAATTCCACGGGTGCTGCAAATAGGAGAGGAAACACGCTTTGCCAGAACATGTTGCCATATGCAAGACTGACGTGCAACAGTATATTCGCCATAACGATTGGTGATTTAATGGCTGTAAGAATGAACCATTCGTCGTTCGTATATGATGCTGAGTTAGATGTTGCTGCACCGGAAGTATTTGAGTCTTCCTTCAAGTTAGAATCTGATGGGCGGGAGTTTCTTTGGTCCTTCCTCAACTCCAACAGTCTCCCTCACAAAGAATACAGTTGTAAAGAATGCAGTTGCACTCAACAAAGCCCCGAATGCACAAACGCTGAAATAGGGAGACCTTGTTCCAGAAGAACCCTTCCCCATTTCAACCAATACTCCACCAATAATAGGTCCCAAAATACCCGAGAGTGCATACACAGATCCATACAACGCAAAAGCCCAACTTCTCCCCTTTTCATCAGGATTTATCCGTCCCAGGCACCAGTCACAACTGTAGAATTGCCTCCAAACACTCCAGCAAGGAACCGACAGAACACGGCAAGATGGAACGAGGTTGTATTGATCCAAGAATGAATGTAGTGAGACCACAAAAGAAGAGTCCAAGGAGGAGAATCGGTTTCGTCCCTATTTAGAGGTTGTAAACAAGCAAGCAACATCTGACGAAACCCAACATACAATTCGATCGCCCGCAGTTCCCCAAACAATATTCATAACCAACAAAGGCAGAAAGAAGACGCCGTTAAACAGTCCTAGTTTTCCTCCATTAGCCCCCCAAAAGTTAATCTACTCTATGATAACACAACGCACCAGCCCTCGCCCCAACATCCGCCTCCCTTCCCTCTGCCAAATCCGAACTTAACATCTGGATCAAGTACGGCGACAAAGGCCTCAACATGGACTCAGTAATCGCTTCAGGGAACAGCGAAAACAGGTGCAGAATCGTTTGGCTTGTTGCATCAGAGAACAGTGCATGGTTGGTGAAGGGGAATTGTCGGCCATGATGGATTCGAGAGAGATTATGAGGAGAAAGAGGGCAACAGTTGTGCGCATCCAATTCGGGGGAAAGGACACGTGAATTGAGTGATTGGTGGTGAGTTCAGTTGCGCAATACTTACTGATTTCCAAAGCATGATATATGTAATCGCGAACTATCTCAATCTTAAACGCGTCTTATTCACTTGAACAATACCGACGAAATAGATGAACTTTAAGATTCATAGAAGAGTAAATTCATCACCATCAGTTACTTCATTTGTTAGATTCCATAAGTTGAAATCGTCGAGCGAATATGAAGCATGGTTTATACCTTCTCACCTTATTCTTCTCCCTTATTTGTTCATAATAATATTGGATAAGACACTTTTCTCCTCAAATGAGCTCCCCAACCAAACCAGCCGTTCCTGCCACTTCGGCTGCCACAGCCCCAGCACCACCCGCCAAGACCGGACTTCCAGCACCACCAGCCGAGAAGAAGGTACGTCCATCCCTAATCAAGCGATACACGCCCAATATCTAAACTGTGGCAAACAACCAGATCGCCCTCACTTCGTACGTTGGATTCGACAGCATCACAAACCAAATTGAAAAGAAGTTGCTCAAACGAGGCTTTGCATTCAATTTGATGGTTGTTGGTGGGTGATTTAGCACCTGGTTCATGTACTCTGCAGACTAACACATTAATTAGGACGCTCTGGACTCGGCAAATCAACACTCACAAACACTCTCTTTGCATCGCACTTGATTGACTCAAAGGGCCTGTTGAAGACGAACGAAAATGGACAGCCAATTCAGACGACCGAGATCCAGTCAATTTCGCATGGTGCGTAATGTGGCTGTTGTAGATTGTAGTGGATAGGTTGTAGTGGGGTGGTTGGTCGCTTGTTGGCAGCTGGTTTGGTTGTGGGAGAAGACAGAAGACGTCAAAGTGGTTTGGGGTCTGGCCACACCAAGACACACATCCAAACTAGTCATCAACCTTACTCTCCCTCCTAGCCCACTCATCCATCAAATGCTAGTATATCTATCTAATAATACACATAAACAGTCATTGAAGAAAACGGAGTCCGCCTCAACCTCACAATCACAGACACACCTGGTACGGTGACCAAGTCAACAACACCCTCTGCTGGGACCCAATCATCAAACACATCCAAGCACAATACTCTCTCTACCTCAAAAAAGAACTCACCCCCCTCCGTGACCGCAGAATCCCCGACACCCGCGTGCACGCCGTCCTCTTCTTCATCGCCCCAACCGGCCACGCCCTCACCCCCCTCGACATTGCAGTCATGAAACGCATCTCAGAAGTCGCAAACGTGATCCCCGTAATTGCAAAGTCCGACTCCCTCACCCTCGAAGAGCGTGCTGCCTTCAAGAAGAGAATTAAGGCTGAAATTGAGTTCCACGGAATCCGTACGTTCCCTTACGCCGACGTGTTTGTGGATGAGGAGGATGATGGTCGTGGTGCTCAGGCTCCTTTGGATGAAGAGACTCGTGCTGAGAGACAGCTTTTGCATGCTGTGAGGGAGTGTATTCCTTTTGCTGTTGTTGGATCCGAGAAAAATGTTGTTGTGGATGGCAAGGTATGTGATTTTGTATCTTTTAAACTTCACACGTCTAATCATCATCCATCTCGTCATCAGGCTGTCCGTGGTCGCAGAACTCGTTGGGGTGTCATCAATGTTGAAAACGAGGATCACTGTGAATTCATTGCCCTCCGTAACTTCCTGACTCGTACCCACTTGCAAGAACTCATTGACGTTACTTCAATGATCCACTACGAAGCATTCCGAACAAAGCAGCTGTTGGCTCTCAAGAACGGAGGTGCTGGTGTCGTTTAAATCCAGTGCAGTGTATTGGTGGGGACAGTCGCAGGTCGATGGTGGAAAGTGTGTGATGCAAGTTCGTTGTTTTGATTTTATACGTTTTTTTGTTCGTTTCTTTGTTCTTTTGTTCCCTTCTAATGATAGAAATTGAATTGGTTCTGATTTCTTGGCTGTACTGTGTCTATAAGACAAATATCACCTTTCCTATAACATAATGCCCCGTCGAAATTGATCGAATTAGATCCAAATCTTTGCGTCGGTTGAGTTGCTATGATAAACTTTAACATAAATCCCAAAGTCCCCACCCTAGTCCCCAGTCCAAATGGCATCCAATGAGTCCAAGCCAACTCTTTCAGAAACTATGCAGCGAGTGCCTCATGATGTCTGGCTATCAATCATGCGCTGGATCCACCCAAGAGCCGCCTTTCGTCTCGCCACCGTATCCAAAGCATTCAAGAACATGATCTACTCGTCATCGTATGCAGCTGAAGCACTTCAGATTTATAGTCGAGAGCATGAAGGGTTAGACTTGCAAACCATGCTGTGTTCTTGAGTGTTCCATCAAAAGAGTTTCAAGACACCTTTGCACGAATGTACCTGACAGGGCGGGATACATACAGCATAAACCATTTGCGTTTCATTCTCCGTGGGTAGTGAATCACTCAATCCCGCTCGTCTTGTGCTCTCTTACAGACTTGAAATTTCTGTCATTTTGCGGAATACTCTGCAATGGCCCAATTCCTCGCGAAATTGGAAATTTACAGAATTTAAATGTTCTTCGCCTCTGTGGGAATCGTCTTTCTGGCTCTATTCCGTCTGAATTGGGATTACTTCAAAACTTGAGGGAACTGTCACTCTGCAGAAACTGGAAGCTATCTGGCTCAATCCCAGGCGAGCTTGGAAATCTTACGTTATTAAAAATACTGGATTTGCGCTGTACGGCAGTAGAAGGCCCAATACCTGCAGAATTAGGGAATTTGCGCAACTTGGAGACTCTCGATTTGAGTGAATGTAAAATGTTAATCTGTCCACTTCCACCGGCTCTTGGTAAACTCACGGCACTGACTCGTTTAATCATAAAATCGAGCTCTTTAATTGGACATATTCCTCGTGAGCTGGCCAAACTTGAGAACCTTCAAGTTTTACGACTTTCACAGAATAACTTGGAAGGAAAAGTTCCAATTGAATTGAATGAGTTGGAACATCTTCAACCCCCCTCTTTGTACGGAAATAAGAACCTTACGCGCTCGTTTCGGTGGAGGAATCCATCCCCTACAGAAGAAACCGATGATGAAGATTCTGTTTATGCTCATTCCGAATCCTCTTCTGTTGATGAGTAAATATATTCAGCAGCCTCAGATGATTATGATGGGTATTATTTCTTTTTCCTTCTTTTACTTAGGCCCCGTTCAGTGAGCAAAAACAGTTTTTGGCCTATTTATCAATAAACTGTTTATTTCCTGAAATGCCTATTTATCAATAAATTCGCTTTCCCTGTTTATGGATAAATAGCTCAGAGCTGTTTATTGATAAATTCCGGCCATAAATAGCCATAAACAGCGATAAATTCGAAAATAGCGTTACATTGATTTAAATTGGTTTATTGACATTCAAAACAAGGCCTCATGAATCCAAAATACTCGCCATTTCAAGATGACCCATAAACATGGAATGTAGAATCTTGATGTTTCCAGGCTTGTCAGTCAAGAATAACATTTCAGAGGTGGGTCTGAGTCATAATGGTCGTTACTCATCGTTGCTATTCCTCCAACATGGGCTCAACCCTATTGCCCTCATCGACAGCCGCCGCGAAGACGTCCACAGCGGCGCAGTTCTCCTTCCCGAGCTCTACATTGAACGCCTCACTTGCAACAACCGCCTCGATTCCCTCTACTCCAACGTCACCGAATCAACACACGCACTGCTTTGTCTGGAGGCTACGCAACAAGTAACAGGAATAACATTCCTATACTCCATTACCCATTAGTAAAATAAAACACTCAATGCCAAAACGTAAAACAAGGATCAATCTACTTCCCTAAACTTTGAGGACGTTGACGCAATACGGAGGTAAGGAGTGGAAACAAAGACAAGAGTACGGAGAAACGGGGCAATGGCTTCCAGCATGAGAAATAAAGGAGTAGGGGAAGGATCACGTCTGCCGTTGATGTGTTCAACAATGAGAGTGAAGACATCAAAGGCGACGATTGTATGTATGCGCAGGCCAGAAACTTGTGTTGAAGAAGAAAAAGATGGGGGGAGTGGAAGGTGGCAGTGTGGCTGTGTAAGAAAAATTTTCCAATTTGAATTCAATCAGAGCCCTCACCACTCTTCCTTCTTTTTTCTTCAAGTTCCCAACCCTCCTTTCCAACTCCTCTCCCTCCCTCTCGCATACACAATGGCCCTCGTCAATCCTGTCAGCATCCCATTTACCTTTCTGCATCTAGGTATGTTGTTGATTCCTCTCCGTTCTTCTCCCGTTGCCCTCTTGTGTTCGTTATTTGTCACCGTCTGTTTTGTGTCAGTGGTTGACGCTCTGTCTCCGAATGTATACGCTTGATTCAAACTTGGGATCGCTCTAATGCCTTGCTGCTTTCAATTGACATTGTGTTATTATAAGTGAGTAGTGTATCGAACGATGATTGTGGTGGAAGGATTTAGTGGTATCAAACTTCAGCGGCCGATTACTCGAAATCCAGACAGTCGATTTTAAATCCCCGCGGTGAAAGTCAATAAAACATACCATTCTTGCTCTGGTCCAAGTTTGGTGGGTGTGCGATCGGTGGTGCGGGAGAGCGAGGGGAAAGAGTTGCTGCCACTGGAGGTTTGCTCTCAGACTGCTATTCGCAAAAAAATGTCAGGACTTAGAAAAAAAGCGAAGAAGCAGTCTGGATTCATTCAGACAAATAAATCACCACCAAACAAATAGCAATTTTTTCTCGCTGAACGGGGCCTTATTGACTATCAATGACATGACACCATTAAACTTTACCACAAATGCCACCCAAGTCCCCAGTCCAAATGGCATCCAACCAGTCTAAACCAACTCTTTCAGAAACTATGCAGCGTGTGCCTCATGATGTCTGGCTATCAATCATGCGCTGGATCCACCCAAGAGCCGCCTTTCGCCTGGCAACTGTATCCAAAGCATTCAAGAACATAATCTACTCATCGTCGTACGCAGCAGCTACCCTTGCTATTCATTGGCAGAAAGAAGAGGACAACTTGTTCCAAGCTGTGTATTTGAGTGCTCCATCAAAAGAGTTTCAAGATACCTTTGCACGAATGTACCTGACCGGTCGCAATGTATACCTCATAAACAGAGACGTTTTGGTTATCCGCTTCCCGTGGGTTGTGAAGCACTCAATCCCACAATCCGTGTGGTCTCTTGTGGACTTAAAATTGCTAGTAATTATGAGTATTTTATGTAATGGCAAAATTCCGCGGGACGTTGGCAATTTAAAGAATTTAAATATTCTATGTCTGTCTTGTAATCGTCTTTCTGGCTCTATACCACCTGAATTGGGTTTACTTCAAAACTTGAAGCAACTGTCGCTCAACAGCAATCCAGAGCTATCTGGCACAATCCCGAGCGAACTCGGAAATCTTATTTTGCTTGAAAAGCTGAATCTTCGATATACATCAATCACTGGACCAATACCTCCTGAGTTGGGGAACTTGAGAAACCTGAAGACGTTAAATTTCAATACGTGCAGAATGTTACGCTGTTCTATTCCACCAGAACTTGGAAGCCTTCAGTTGCTGACTTATTTAGTCTTGGGCAATTGCTCATTGATTGGACCAATTCCTGTGGAGCTTGCGAACCTCAAGAACCTGGTATTCTTACACCTTGAAAACAATGACTTGTCTGGACAAGTCCCAATGGAATTGAAGGATCTGGAACATCTTTGCCCACCAACACTTTACGGAAATAAGAAGCTTTTTGTATGTTCTATTCAATGGAGGGATAACACGCCTCCATATATGGTACGAGACTGGGATGAAGATATTAACACTCCTTCTGTATGATGGTTAAATCAGATCAAAATCTTTGCGTAAGTTGAGTTGTGACTGGGATTAAGGTGGAATATTAAGAAATAGAAAAAATCAAAGTTATTTGAATATGATATTTACATATAAATGACGAAAAAAAGTCCAAAACTTAAGAAACAACCGCATTAAAAGTTACACAAGTCAAAAAATTCTCGTCTTTGTCTCATCAATTGATTCAACCACAAGATCTTAGAAATTATAGTTTGCTTGAAGCACAGACTTTCGACAAGCATCAAGCATGCATGTGCATGGACTTGGAACGATTGTTCCTTGATTAGATTTATTCCTGAAGAGCTTGGGAAGCTCACAAATAATAACTTGACCCAATCAAATTAAATACAGGAGACATCTTCGCCCAGCAGTACTTGAATATGTGCCTGCATTTTTCCAGAAGACAGCAACGTGAAAATTCTGTTTTCGTTACTTCCGATTCCTCTGCTGTTGATGAGTAAAAGCGTCAGTAGCTTACTTTGAATTTATTAAGATTATTCTTTTGCCTTCTTTTAATTAGCGGACGAAATCGAAGTGTTTAGATCCACCCAAGAGCCGCCTTTCGTCTCGCTACCGTATCTAAAGCATTCAAGAAATTGCTCTACTCCTCATCGTATGCAGCAGCTACCCTTGCCATTCATTGGCGGAATGAAGAGGACGACTTGTTCAGGATTGCTTCAAACAAAACTTGAAAGAACTGTCACTCAACAGAAATTATGAGCTATCTGGTACAATCCCAAACGAACTTGGAAATCTCAGTTTACTTGAAACGCTGGATCTTGGAAACACATTGATTGCTGGACCAATACCTCCCGAGTTGGGGAATTTAAGAAACTTGAAAGGTTAGATTTGCGTTCATGCCGAAGGTTTAAGTGCTTCATTCCACCGGAGCTTGGAAAGCTTCAATTCTTGACCTGTTTGGAGTGGGCAATTGTTCATTGGCTGGACCCTCACGAACCCAGAATGTTTTATAGCAATGACTTGACTTAACAAGTCCCAACCAAACTAAATGACCCAAAACGTCTTCAACCACCAAGATTTCAAGGGAATAAGAAGCTTGTGTGCTTAATTAATGGAGGGTTAACACTTCAGGAGGCTGGGATGAAGATTTTAACACTCATTCCGAAGTCCGAAGTATTGTGGATGATGGTTAAATTAGATCCAAATCTTTGGGTTGAATGAGTTGCAGGGTTGAATTTTTTTTAAAAAAAAGACAAAATCAAAGCAATTTGAATATGTATTACGAAGCCATACTATAAACGACGAAAAAGAGAACAACTTAAGAAACAACCGCGTTAAAAGCTACATACACAACGAAATCTATTCCACAGCCTTAGCGCCGCTCGCAGACCCATCCACCCCAAAGCGTATTCCCCCGTCATTAGGATGAATTCCCAACCCAACTATAATAATTCAGTTAACTCCAACAATGGTAAAACCCGATATCACTCACCAGCATGCCCTCCAAACAACATCCTCGTCTTTGTCTCAACAACATCATCCAACGACATACCTTCCACCTTCCCCACAAGATCCTCACCTTCACAAACAGTCTCCACACTCCCACCACTTCCACCTTTCTCACCCGGCAAATATGCAAGACTCGGTTCACTCGCCGTCCGCATCAACAAAACCCCTTCCCCCTTCCCAACCTGTCTCTCCTTAACCCCACCCTTCTCCCGTCCACCACCGCCACCAGCACACGTCCCATCCGCCTTGGAACAACAGTCTTACGGCCACGATGCCGCTGCTCCTGGTACACCCATGGAATCTCCAAGTCCATGTAAAAGCGCTTCGTGAATTCGAAGCGCGCGGTTGCGGGGACGATTGTTTGGAAGGATTCGACGCTTGTTGCGGGGCCGTATTGGGGTTGTGGGGTTAGTGTGAGTGTTGAGAGGGAGTTTGCGAGGTCGAGTGGGGAGGAGGTGTTGGTGGAGGTGGGTGAGGGTTTGAGGGATGAGATGGAGAGGGATCTGCGGAGGTGGGTTGTTGTGTATCGGGGGGATGGGCCTGTGGTTGCTTTTGCGCGGGTTGAGTGGCTGTGTCTTCGTTGAGCGCGCCCGGGACGTGTTCCAGTTGGGCTGGTGAGAATTTTGGCGAGTGTTTGAGGACGGTGTTGTTGTTGATGGATGGGTGTTGTAGATGGATTTAGCGACGGTGTGGGAACCCATTTGAAGACTTTGGGTTGTGCTTGTGCAGCACCACCACCTCTTGAGATGACAGGCGGCGGTAATATCATTCCCGCAGCGCTGATAGATCGCACACGCTTTTCCGTCACAGCCGCCAAAACATTACTCCCAGCTCCAACAACACTCCCCCTCCTCCTTTCAGCTCCACTACCACCTGTAATAACCCCTCGATTCACAGGACTCTCCGACAAACTCCTAGCCGCTCCCACCCCACCGTCTCTCCTCCTCTGCTCAAGCAAATCTTTCTCCCACCAGCACCGCCACAACCACCCTTCAAAAACAAGGGTAAACTCAAAGCCCCCTGATCCAACACAAACTCCACACTCTCATCACTACTCAAACTCATATCATCCCCATCCCCCTCCCCCTCCGCACCTTCCCATCCTCCGTCGCAGCATACGAAGCGGTATAACTAACTGCAGGAGAAGCTGTCAACCCAAAGAACGTGGGTGCCGTAGGTGCAGGTCGTCGTCTTCCGAGTAATAATAGTCGACTTCGTCGTTTCGATTTCGAAGCGCTACAAAAAACCGCCGGGGGTTAAACAGCATTGAAAGAGAGAATAAGGAGGATTACATACAATGCCGACTCTGAGTCCAAGACCGTTTCCCAGCACCGCGACGTGCACTGCTAAACCCAATAACGCCTTCCATATCGTCTCGACTTCGGAATGAGTTGTGTTGTTGGAATATGCTTTGGTTGTACGCGTATGGGTGGCGGTGTGTGGCGTGTGGTGTGAATGCAGATTGATATCCAGATGGTGTGGGGCTGGCTTTGGAATGGTGCTGATGGGGAGGTGGAAGAGGAGTTGTAGGAACAAATGGTTGTGCGTGGGCTGAAAGACGTTTTGATGGTTTTGGAAGCGGGGTTGAGTTTACTGGGGCTGGCGCAGGGACAGTCGTTGACGTGGAGGAAGAGTGTATTAAGGGTGCTGTGGGAAGAGATCTCTGCTTTTGCTGTTGTTGACGAACATTGAACGCTAATGGTGTTGGGGTATGTGGAACAGAATATTGTTGTCCCATTTGATAGAGTTGCTGAAAGAGTGCTGGATTTGGGGGTAAAGGGTGTTGTGTTGTATGTGATAGATTCGGTTGTTGCATAGGCGCTGCTATTGTTGGGGCCGTAGAAATAGAAGAATGCTAATCGGTATGAATATTAGAAATTGAAATGGGACTTAATAAGCCATGGACCATCCACAACGACTGTCGCTAGTTATTGCTCATTGATAAAACTTTCAGCTGTAATAACATGCAAATCACGCGTAATGCGAGATTCGTAGCTTCCACATCTTCGATGATAAGATGAAATACTCACATTCCCCATCCGAACAAGACCGCCAGATCCCACAAACGTATTCCCTGAGCCTTCTTTCTCCCCTGAGTTCAAAGATCCAATAGTAGTCGATCCCGTGACTGTGATTGCCGTCCCCGTATTTGACACAATCCACTGCCACAGCCCCAGGACCCAAAGTCCGAGCCGCAACTTCATTATACTTCAACGGCCCTCTATTATTCCACGCATTTTGAGCAGTCGCCGTACACTGATTCAATTGATTTAACGGATTCTGTCGATCTTTCTCCGGGTGACTTGACCGCACCGCCGCCACCGCCGCTGAACACAATTGCGCATCCGATTGGCGATTCGTGGTTCCCGGGCCAAAGAACTCCGCGAGAGAAACAGTAGTCATTGTTCCAACGTGCGAAGTCTTTGATTTTGCTGTGGATGGTTTTGTAGAGTTTGTTGAGGAAGAAGCTGAAGGTGCGTTTGCGTTTGTGGAAGCAGATTGAGTGTGCGGTACTTTGTTGAAGGGCGTTGTTTGGGTGGATGTGGTTGTTCCTGTGGCTGTTGAAGCAGAGTTCTTTTGAAGGATCTGCGAAAAGGTCGTTGGAGTTTCGAACAGGTTTCCGAGTTTGTCCTTTGAATCTTTGGAATTGGTTGTGGGAAGACCGGGAAACTCGTGCGAATCGCTCCTGTTTTGCGATTGGAGAGACCGCTCGTTCAGGCATTGATTCGGGTTATTCACACTGTTATTCAGACTGCGGCTTTGAGAAGGGGCAAAGTTCCACGGCGATGTGGCCGCCATTAGTTGCTGCGTTTGATGAAGGGGAAGAACGTGTTTGCGTTGTTTGTGGAGGAGATTTGCACAGGGAAAGTGGATCGAATAAATGTAATAAATTAATGAGAAATACTTCGCTCCAAGCTACGAGGAGTCAATCTAAGAGTCTGTTTCATTTAGCCAAGAGTAGTGCGAAGAAACCGCCTTCCTTGTGTGAAGTCAGTCAACTAGCATATTGAAACACGTTTTTTCCAATTCCAAACTCACAAGGAATACATCCTCTCAAAGCATTTTAATTCACTTGGAAAGGCTCAATATCCTGCTTTAACCACTTGTTACCATTCGAGCCGGATGATAGTGAGATTAAATAATGAACGTTTTTTAATATTAAATGAATTAAGAAATGAAAATTGCCCGTAAAGATAGGGCGCCGTTTGTAATCCGAATTGCCCTCATTTCATCCAAACAACCCCAACAAGCCCTGAGGCCCCGCAAGAGCTACTTGCCACAGATCCAACTTCTGTTTCTGTGCCATCCCATTCACTCCCTCCCTCATCATCAAACTCCTCACTACTACGCGAACCAGCAGATTTCGAAGTAAACCACCTCCGAATATCCACTGCACCTCCTCCTTCAACGCCGCCACCAGCAGGATACTTGACAATCCTCCAACTTGATTCGTCAGGTGATGACGATGGACTGTCGTTTGCCACATTCCGATTCACCACCGAAACCAAAGAAGGCTTGGGAACAAGGTTGTGGGGAACACTGATCCCAGTCGATTCAAGACGCGGTTGCAGAATCAGGGGCCGGCCAGAGATGGATGGACTCCACATGGACAGACTTGGTTTCGCAACAATGAATGATGTCTGATGACGTAGCGTTTGCGTGCCAGATGTTGTTGCCACTGAGGGAAGACTTGCATTTGATGGTGACACTGACAGGCTTCCTCGGCGATGCTCAATAATGTCATCAAACGATGTAATTTTGCTGGTTTCCAGGGATGCAGCGTAGTTGTACCGCCGGAGAATGCAGATTCCAACAAGAAGTGAAAGAATCACAAGGGCAAAACGCTCAAGGCAATAGCGAGACTGGGAACATCCTGCACTGACATGGGGGGTTTGAGTGGACTTTGGGCTCAGCGCGGAAAATAACAGAGTGCCTTGTTCAGAATTTTCTTGGGATGGAACTTGACAAGGGTTCCTGACAGCCAAGCAATCTGAACCAATAATCAACGAAATGTAGAATGTAGTATTGCAATACAAATAGATATATCAAATGCAAAAAATTGGGGGAAAAACCACAGCTGCCCAATTACCGACTCCCTTCACCATCCCACCGATCAACACCTGCATAAATATCCATCACTTCACTCTTGATCGCAGTCCCAACTCCACTCGAAATAGCAGACGTCGGACTCTTGTATCCAACATCCGTCGAAATAACACTAATCTGTGCCGGCGACAGCAACAATGTTCTCGCATCAAGATTCACCTGTAACGCACCATCATTCATTACTCCACGAGCACTTGGCCTAGTACTGCCATTCGCCGACAAAGCTGGCTCCGTTTGCAACATCAAAAACGCGTGAGCCAGAGTCTCTGCAGCAGGAATATGCACTGGATACCGCGACTCCTGCTCCTGAGCGACTCCATGATAAGTTTCCCGCACCATTTCACTTCCACGTGAGACAACCGGCTCCGGAACGCTCAATGTATTCAAAGTCTGATTCAACAACGGAAGCGTGGGAACACTGGCCGTGTACAAGCTCGCCAATGTAGCTGAGCTCAACCGGTTTCCCAAAAGATTGTCTGGATTCGATTCTTGTGGACTGAACCCACTTCTAGACTCATCACGTCGCGTTGATACTGGTGGAGACGTCATATTCGAGTTATTCATATACGACCGCATACTTCTAGCTGGTGGCAAGAAAGGAGATCTGTTCCCCCTCGTCCTCCTTCACCAACAGTCGAGAACGATGCCGAATCATCATCCTTTTTTCCACCACTCGAAATCAAGTTCCGAACACTTGGCGTAGGCGACAAGACCCTCGACCGTCGTTCAACCATAAAGTTCTGAGTCCGATGAAACCCACGGTCGCGTTTCTTGCGATACTCTTGTCCCGCTTTCACTGCCGTCACAACAATCAACAGAAACGCGGCAATACATCCAAGGACAATCAATACAATCGTCCAGACTGACATTCCTGGTACATTCCCCGTAGTAGAGACAGATGAAACGACAGTAGACGACGTTTTGGCGGACTTTGGTGAGTACACAGGAACAGCAATGGTATTCAACGTGGAATCAGTCAATGTAGGTACTACCACATCAGGAACATCCCCATCCGTAGGACTATTATCAGGAGACGGATACGCAATAGGCCCAACAATTACATTCGGACCTGGAGATGTAGCCGTCACGTAGCCAAGAGACCCAGAGCCCGCATTCGTAGATTTAGGTGGACCGCCGCGTCGTTCAAGAGGAATGTACATCGTCCAACGCTGTTTCGAATCAAGTTTTGAGGAAAGGGGATTCAAAAAGTGGGCGGGACGTTCATATGTTGACCCCTTGTCAGTTTTTTCGGTTTGTCGCCAATTTACACTGGGAAGAGATTTTGGGGAAATTCAAGTCCCGCCGATTGAACATTCTTGAAGCTTTGATGCGTTTGGAATCCTAGAAGTTTGGAGGGGCCCTTGTGTCAAGGAATTACCATGAACGCGACTGCAGCTGCCCCCACATCGCCTTCGATGGTTTTGAAAATAGCACACGGTTTAAAATCGAATTTGAGAGCATATACGATTCGTTTTAAATATCGTACAACAAATTCCCAGCTTTTGAACCAAATTTTTGGATTCATGATTACCATTTAAATGCAACCTCATTCATCTCGTTTTGTGAATATTCTTGCTCCGCCTCTTCATCTGCCTCTTCCTCCTCATAGGTTTGGTCTTCTTCCTCATCATCCCCAGCAAACTCAAACTCAAACAAGCATACCAAATCCTTATTACCGTACAGCTCAACCGCGCAGAGGCTCTTCAATGTCTTCAGTTCTTCAGGAACGACGCCTGACAAGAAGTTTGACGATAAAAACAACCCTGACAGATTCTCCAGCTTAGCCAGCTCCTTTGGAATCTGGCCGTCCAAACTACATCCTGTGAAATTCAAACATCTCAGTGATCGTAAATCCCCGAATTCAGCCGGAATAGATCCACAAATGCCCAAGTTTCCTCGTAAATTGATATCTTACAGACTAGAAAGTCCGCCCCAAGAAAGAGGAATCGGCCCTTCCAACGCCATACAGCTTAAGTTCAGATATTCAAGCAACTTCAGATTCGCCAACTCGTCAAGCAAAGGTCCACCCAAGCGAGTGTTATGCGACAAGTTCAATGACTTCAAGTTTGAAAGCATTGCAAGCTCCGTCGGCATGGGTCCTTCCAAACCATTTCCCGCAAGATCCAAATTCTTCAACAACTTCCATTCCTTGATTTCAGCAGGTATACGGCCATTCCGAAACGTCCCCGCCAAGTAAACCGCATTCAATGAAGTAACCAAGAACAACGCACTCGGAATAGGAGCCTCCTTCTGGTACTTTGATCTGCTGGACAGGTATAGTTCCACAGCAGGATTTCACGGCCTTTCAACAACTTATTCACATATCCCCGCTGAAAGTTTGGTGCTTCCACCCGAAGGAAGAACGCATGCATTCCATATTCCTCGAAGGACAATACTCCGGGCTTGTGAACATCCAGGGTCTCTGCGGCGTAGGCAGCAGAGTAAATTAGCTTCTGGAACGACTTGCAAACGTGTGCGATCCGAAATGCTTTGAGTGGATGGATCCACTTGAGAATCAATAGCCAAACATCAAGAGGGATATGTCGGGGGCTGACGTGATCCAGGTGTGATGGTAACCTTCCATTTTTTTGTTGAAAAGGTCAGAAATTCTGTATCTTTAACATCTGTAAATCATTCACTTAATTCAACCGTTCACTTAAACTGGTGGATGCGCACAACCATCCTTCTCCTAATTCTGATCCACGCAATTGAATCCCGTCTCAATCCTTCGCCAACAGCCAAAAAACGTGTTGCCAAAATGGCGTTCCAGGACCCAACATCGCAGACATATCTCTTGCTGCTTTCGGTGCTTCCTGAGGCGATAACCGATACGATGCTTCGACCGCTGGTTCCGTATCTGGTCCGAATGCTTAGTTCCGATTTGACGGCGGATCGATTGGATGCGGAAGTTGGATCAAGGGCTGGTTAGTCTTTCGCTGTGCTTGAAGGCTTGAATGCATCCTGATACAAACGATAGGTCTCTTCTCGGGTGTATTCTATCTTCCTTACTGGTCATGAACATTGTTTGGGGAGCTGCCAGTGACAGCATCGTACGTGATCATCATGATCAAACCAATAACCAATCTTTATCAGGGCCGAAAACCAATCCTTCTCCTCGGCCTCTTATTCGGGGGACTAACAACATTTCTCCTCGGCATAAATTCATCCTCATTCTATTTCGCAATCGCTTGTCGCTTCGTCGGGGGAATATTTGGTGGAAACTCGACAGTTGCCAAAGGTGCACTTGGAGAAATCCATCAAACAGAACAAGGACGAAGTTGGGCGTACGCACTCTATGGATCCTCTTCGCAGTCTCTGGGATCGTTGGTCCGCTTCTTGGTGGAGTAATCGTCAAGTATGCTAGCATCTGGGACTTTACTGGCATCAAGTCCCTTACTTTGGAATCTGCATCCTGGAACATTCTTATACGCCACAGGGTTCTTTACAACATCCACCTTCTGCAACGAAACCAGTTCCCAAAAGGATGAAAAACCAGACGAACCAACCACAATCACCCCAAAGGAATCCTTCATCAGTATGGCGTCCAAAACACCGAAAGTGATTGTAGCCATCGTTTTATACACCCTCATTTGTTTCTGTCAAAGTTATTGGCACTCCCTACTTCCACTCCTGTTTTCAACGCACGTGGACCTTGGAGGGCTTGGATTTTCGGCCATGGACACATCTTTCGCAATGTCTGTTCCATCAACAGCTCGATTGATTGTACAAACGTTATTCTGTCAACTCGTTGTTCAATCGTTGGGTCCATACAACGCGTATTGTGTTGGAATGGCGTTGCTTCTTCCTGCGACATACGGAATCGGATTATTAGGCGGAACTGTCGGCAGCCATATCTGGCCAGTTGTTGTTGGTTGTCTCAGTGTTCTTGGTTTCGTTGAGAGCGTTGTGTTCTTGAGGTGATATTCCAAATCAGATTCTTTGATTTACTGACACTTCTTAATAGTACCATGATAATGATTTCCAACTCAGTTGCTCCATCTTATTTAGGCTCTGCTTTCGGACTCTCCGCCACTTGTGCCGCAGTCGTCAAGACATTAGCACCTCCACTCTCAGGTGCAGCGTGGGAATTCGCAACAATGCAAATGAAATCACCGTGGCTAGCTTTTGGTGTTATACATATTGTTGGCCTGGCGTCGATAGGTATCGCACTCATATTCCGACCTGCAGTATCTGAAAAGAAAGAGAAAAAGGAATAAATGTATGCTGTTTAACGATGTATTAATATAGAAGTGAGAACAAGAGGCAACGCCATAAAGATAACCCCCGTTTTGCGAAATGAATGAACGACCTTTCATTGCCATAAAAGTACTTTTTTTAGAATTCAAATAAAAAGACTTAAACGTAGTCCAGTGTATCATAGTCAAGATACGATACGTTCCCCATCTTCGATCCTACTCTTGAAGACACGGCGGCGAACTCTTGAAGGAAAGCCACAGTTCCCCACTCATCATCATAATATACGATGATCAGACTTTCGATATAGAGCACCTCGCGAGGAAAAGACCAGTAACATATTGCCAAATAAGATCAGAGATTCAACTGCTGAGTTGACCTAATTCAGGGGTATCTTGCCAACCAAATTACATTCATTTAAATTGAGTGTGTCAAGAGACTTCAATTTTCCAAACGAAGGTGGTATTGTGCACCGCAGATTCTTGCAGCCAACTAAATTAAGCTCGACACCACGGACTTGTTCTAACGGTTATCAAAAAACTAAATATCGGTTGCTTTAAATTTGTAATAAACGCATGTTAACAGGCTCCGTTCAAATAAATGGATTAAACTGTATGCTGATTTATTCAACTTAATAATTCAAGCTGACTGTAAATCAACCCGTCAACAATCCGTGTTTTGAACACATTAAGCTGAACTCTTGAATGAAATTCACCACTCAGACGTTGTCATAATGTACTCTTCGAAGGCTTTCCAATGAAGTCACCCACAAGGAAAAGATCCATTAAGCACATTACCAAATATAATCAATTCTCGCAACATCTTGAGCTGACCTAATTCAGGTGGAATCTCTCCAACTAAATTACATCCATTCAAATTTAATATTCTCAGAGATTCCAATTTTCCGAGCGAGGTGGTATAGTACACCTCAAAGCCTTACAGCTAGACAAAGTAAAATCGCGTAAGTTGTCAAAGGTCCATTCTTCAGGGATCGGCCCCGTTAAAGACTGGTTATTTCGCAGATTCAAGACTTCTAGTTGAATAAGATTGCCCAATTCTGGAGGCAGACTTCCTTCAAACTTATTGGAACTCAGATTTAGCGTCTTAAGTGAGACCAGTTTTCCCAGCTCGGGGTTATGGTTCCAGACAAACCACATTGAGCCAAATTCAAGTGAATTAAGGATCCAAGGTTACTAATTTGTGCAGGAATGGATCCACTAAATGGAATCCCACTTATATCAAGTCCTTCAAGTGATGTATGGGACTGGGAGAATAATGCCAGAGGCATCGTTGTCTTTGATTTGTTATGAAGGAAACTCTTCGTTCTACATAAAGACGTCTTGTTTCTGAACCAATATAAATCAGTACATTGCTTTATGACGCGTTCCGCATATACTCGCTTAAACTCTGTTGAAGCGGTGCGGAGAAACGCATCATGAAGATACCAAACCGTAATATCAAACTTTTCTAGATTAGAGACGCCATGCCGGCCATGTGCTTCAATAGCATCCATAGCGTAGTGTGAAGAGTATATAAGACTCATAAAGCTCTTTGAGACTCTAGCGAGAGGGAAAGCTTGTACTGGATGAATCCACTTGAGAATTGACAGCCAGACTTCTGTTGGGAGACATGGGACTGACCATTGCTTGATCTGAATTGGTTTGGCGTTGACCGTCTTATAATTTTTTTTGTGTTTTCCTTGTCTTGGACATATGCGAATGAGCTGCTTAGGATGCTTCTTTATCTTGTGTGAATACATTGAAGTAGTGTGATATTTAGGATTTTCGTCTTCCAATTTATAAGGTGAGGTTTTTAACGGTTTAAAGCACATACTTAAATTCTTAATTCTTCTCTTTCCTGAGTGAGAGAGAGTTTCGTCTTATCTCAAGATACTCGGTTTAAAATATAAAAATGAAATCACAGTGATTAGCTTTTGGCTTCATTCATATGGTTGGCTTTGTGTTGATGGGAATTGCTCTTATGCTGCTGTCTTGCATCTCTGCAATTATACTCAAGCTTACTGCAAATCAACCCGTCAACTGCCGATATTTTGAACACATTAAGCTGTTGTTCAAGTGAAGGATGGGGCTCAGAGAACAACACCATGTGAATATTATCTGATTCGTTTCAGACTTCATATATGCGATTGTTCAATAAATTGCAAATTGGTAGCTGAAGACCGGCCTTACATTGATGATAAAACATATTTGGGTCTACATAAAACTGCTACAGAACTGAAAAAAAGAAAAGAAAATAGATTTAATATCTCGGAGTGCCTTGATACAACAACTCCAACCTCGAAAACAACAATTGAATGAACGCATTGCTAGAAAACATGTTTGGATGCAAACCATCGTCTGAATGACTCTGGGTCCCAGCCATCAGCTTATCCCAATCCAACAACCCCACTTGCTTTGCCTCAAGATTCTTCTTATCTTTCGACTTTGTATTATCATGATGAGATTCATGAACAAGAACGTCGGAGTTCAGATACCCACTCCTCATCAAATAGTTAAGTGCATTCACTGGGCTGAACTTTTCCTCTGTGTGGAATGTTTTACCATTTCCGTCCTTTTCATCTGGCAACGGTGTCGTTCGAATCAAATATCTCGGTAGAATCTCTCCGTTCCGAGTCTTGACATTCTTCACGGCGCCACCAAACGTCTCTTGCACAACATTAATGAATTCACGCATTCCAAAGACCCAGTCGTTTGCAAAAGCATCAAACTGTTGATCTTCGTTCCGGAGCATCAAGTCCCATAACATACTTTGTGTAAGAATCAAGTCAGGCTTCGGAAACCAAAAGGGATTCTTCGGGTCCAATAATGGGGGAACAGAATCATTCAGCTTTGGATTTTTGACTTTCTTGAAGTATTTTGGAGGTGGGCACTCCTGCTTTGCCAAATTGCAGAATTCGGGGAAAACATGACTTGCAATTGCTCGCAAAAAGTAAGGAAGCCACTTGACTCGTTCGACGGTTTCTTTAGGGGAATATCCGCGATCCCAATGATTCTTCTCCAGCTTTGTCAGGTTACTCGCAACGCCGAAATGGAAGACAGAAACAATGGCGAAGATTCCTCCCTTTTTGTCGCTAATGACACAACTTCTTGATAGGCCTTGTGGATACTCACTGTGAGTTGCATTTGCTGGCAAAAGATCTCCGTTCAGCTTTGCCAACACCATTGGTGATCCAACTTGATCGCAAAAGTGCCAGACAACAGTTCTCTGAAATGAAAGGCTTAAATTGAAGTCATGATTCGAACAATCAACCACAATCACCTCAAATGAATCTCCAATCAACAAAACCAGCTTGTTTGTCAATGCTTGAGGCAGTGAATCGACTTTTCCACTGGCAGATTGTTTGACAACATCCAGGAAATCAGTCGCATTACAGACTGGTTTAGGCTGTTCAGAACCTGCCAATGAGCAGTATTGCTACTATCATTCAGGAACCCTGGCTGAGCGTAGGGATCGCACAAGGTTGGTGAGTCCATTGCCCGCACATCATTTAAAACCATAGGTGCCGATTGTATCATACTCCAAACAAGAAGAATTGAAGCGGCGAGCAAAAGGAACGTTAGCAACTGTTGCCTACGGCGAAGGAGAAGTCTGGTTTGGGTGGTAAGAACGACAGGTACTGCATTGATAAATTTTTCGTAGGGAAGAAAAGCCAGCCAACTGATTTGTTCACCAGTGAATCAGAAAATGTCTGAAAAAAAGAAAAAAAAAAAAAAAAAAAAAAAAAAAGACACAAGGTCCATCCTTCTTGTACTAGACTCTTCATGTGAACTGCAAATATCCCATCGGAACTATCTCTTCTGCGCTATTCTGACTATTTGCTTGAATGTACAACCCCCCCCCCTCCACCCACCCACCTGCCCAGTACCCCCGCACCCAATATAATGCACGATCCTAATGTCTTTCCGAATTAAGCCTTTTTTGCTTTTTTTTTTCAAACCATACATCTTGGACCGCTTTGGTTATTCCATTTGAAAAAATCCGCACCAAATTAGAAGGTTTGTGATCGTACCATACCGGACGTTACCATTCAAGCATCAAATTTGCATTTAGAACCTTTAATAATGCCTTAATCACCACATATTCACAACAAAATCAGTCCTGTGGAAACCCTTCCGACCCAGGAATCGCTAAAATGCGTTTTCTCTGCTCCTCCCGAACCTCATCTTGCTTCCTCTGTTCCAATGCATTTCCATGGATTTTGAATCCAAAGATTTTAGGGATATATCTGTCGTTTGACTTGGTTGGCATAAGCTGAGGGTAGACCTGCAACAAAAGGTGTGGAAACGTTGTTCCGAAGTAGGCACCGTCGACCACAGCGTGTCTTCTAGAAGGTGGAGCGTACACATCTTCACAACGTGGACAGTAGAGCATTACGCTTTCGATAAAGAGGTTTAGCCAGTAACAAGGAATGAAAGAAACACACCTTCGATATCCTGGAACATCACTCAATCCCACAGGCAAACTGCTTGATTATGGCATAATACACGAGGACATCTCCCAAATTCAGCGTGTCGGAGCTTCTCAAACATTTTGACGAGCCCACGAGTCGTAATAATAAAACGTGCGTGAATTAAACCATACAAGTGGCGTGCTGATGTTTCGATTTCCATTCGTACATTTTCAGGCTAAATAATACGTTCAGTATTGAAAATAGTTGATTTATGAGTATATCGTACGAGGTTGTCCAAATCATGCTCAGCATCCAAGTTGTCCGTCATTAAAGCAAATGCCTCTTGATAATGCGGTACTTCAGCACTAATTCCAGTCAAGTTAAAGCGGTCGTTAATGTAGTCCTCCTAGGGTTTCTATTGAGTCCTCCACATAAAACCAACCCAAACGACCCACATCAATTTCGCAAAAGAACTCGTTTCCCTTCAATGAGAGAAACCATTCGATCCAGTAGGCCGTCGAAACATCGGATTCGGAGTAGTTTGAGGATTCGAGATCCTAATTGGACAACAGCTGTTAGCATTATTCAAAGAGTATCGCAGTAGTTCCAACTTCCATAGTGATTAAAGCTCTATGAAGCAAAGGGAGGGATGTTGCGCAGCTTGCCCACCTGTTCCATCTCCTTGAGTAAGTTTCAAAAACAGAAAAACGAACAATCGAATTCAGAACAGTCTCTTCCACAAAATAAAATAAATAAATAAACAATCACTTTTCTGAAGCAGGAGCTGCTCCATTCACTACAGTCGGTTGCAGTCCCAACAATTCCTCAATAAACTGACGACCCGTGAACTTCTCTGGCAAGGTTCCGTTGTAAACAGGGTCATTCAGTAACATTGCACGAAATGATGTTTGGAGGTCTTCTTTCGTCATTACCTCACCTGTTTCCATCGTTAGCTATTGAAATAAAAACTCGACACCTCACCATACTGCTGCAACAAGCTATAAAGCCCATCCTTAGTAACAGTTGTCTCTGAATTGATAGTTTTGATAGAGTCACGTTTCTCGTCCGTCAGTCCGGGTGTCAGTTTCACTGCGTACTTCAAAGCCGCGAGGAGGTCTTCCTCGGAGTGATCAAAAACTGGACGATGGTTGATATACACTAATTATGGATTGGTTAGCAACTGTCTAACCATTCAAGGGGGAAACGTACACTTAATCAAATCAGGAAACGTGATATCCTCACAATCTCGCCATCTGTCAAATTAGAATATTTGACTTCATTCAACATATTCTCAATTTCGTTTTCGGAGGGGTAGTATCCCATCGCCTGCATAATGAAGGAATCTCACTGATTCCGACTGTGTCCTGAATCAAACGGGTTGTCGCCGCATCTTCACCTTGACTGCACTCATAACACAATTACTCACAAAACCATATACAAAATCAACCATACCTTCGAAGCTGCGCATAGTAGAAGTAATCCTCCATCTCTCTGTAAAATGCCCCAGTCTCGCCTGCACCACTCTCATCCAACATATCCAAAAACGGCTCCAACTCCTTCCCACCAATCGCAATCTGCGTGTCAAGTGCAGTTGGGTTCACACTCCACATATGGACTGTTGCATCTTGCAATCCAGCTGTCAACAGGAAACACCCATCGAAAGTCGACGCGATTTTCGAAACCTATTATTTGCGTTGACTTCTTAGTTTCCACTCGTATTAATTCACGAACACAAAACGGTACCTGGCATGGATGAGCAATCAACCCCATAAACTTGTGTGGGTTTCCATCAAACGGCATCTTTGTCAACCCAACAACCTTCTCATGTGTCGAATATGCGACATAGTTAAACGAGTCTGTCGTTCCAATATCTGGCATAATCACAAGACTGTTCAAATTCCCGCCAAACGTAGGACCGAGCACAGTCTTTCTACACAGCTGTGTGTTTGAATTGTGCAGCCTAATTTTGTAGTCCGAGTTACACGTGAGAATGAACGTGTCCGCGGAGATGGATGCGATTTCATCTTTGTTGGGGAGGGCCGGGTTATGAGATTCAGGCTGCGGAGGTTTGTTTGTCAAGCTGAGCGAAGGGTGCCAGGTTGCTGCGAGTGGACGAGAGGTTTGTTCGATACGTTTCAGTGAGATGAGTTTGATTCCACTTGTGATTGTTGATGTATCCGTATCATATTCGGCGCAATGACGGTCAGTCGAAACGGAAAGGAGACGGACTCGAGTTGGTTCAAGGGCCGTTGGGGAATGAACATGAGAGCTATGAACCAATGTGCATTAGCAATATTACACAACTAATGCGAACTCACATATAATGTCCTTATAATGCGCCTTGCACTTTCCAATCTGCATCCAAACCGTATACTTCTCCCCACTCGCAAGTTTCTCCACCGCCCGACCAACACCATCAATATTCTTCTTCGGACCAATCCTTGTCTCTTTCTTGAACAAAGTAACAGCAAACTGTGAGTCGCTAGCCGCAAAGAACTTGCCACAAGCCGAAAACGCAACATTCGTAACACGGCATCCGAAATCGTTTTCAGGATGGTCTTTGGCGACAATGTAGTATGGGGTCATGATATCTCCCGTAACGCTCCGTTGTCCATCGATTTCCAGGAGCGTGTTTGCGTCAAGAATTCTCAGAGTTCCATTCTCAAAGCCACCGCTGTTTCAAAGTGAGCTCAGATCTTTGAAAAGAATGCGACAAATGAAACGAACCTAACAACTCTCCGTCCGCCGAAAAAGCAATACTCTCAATCTTCAAATGCTCAACAACGGGCTTCTTTTTCTTTGTCAATGGAGTATGCGGATCTTCATCGACGTGGACGATTTCAAACAAGCGCGAAACGACCACGTTCTTTGCAGAGTAGTCCCAGATTTGAAGAAGACCTGGAAAAACACAGTATCAGAGAACATTTTCAGTCGTCACGAAAACATACCGCTGTATCCTCCAACAACAAAGCGGGGTAGTTTTGGATGCGCGGCAAGCCCATGGACTGATTGATACTGCGTCTCGTGAAGAACATGAACATCCGGTCCCTTTAAACAGATACTTTCAGTCACCACAATCCTTCTAATAACAACCTCACCTCTTCTGTAACCCCTAAAACCTCCCCGTTCTTGTCGGCGCTCCCAATCCTCGCTTTAACGGGCGGAGTCTTGACATTCCGCAAATCCTGTTTACTCAATAACAAGACCCTCGAATGCTTAGTACATAGAACGAGTTCCGGGATATTCAAGTCCGGTACGATCGCTTTTGTTCGAAAATTAGTTAAATGGTGAGTTAGGGAAGGACACGAAGCAACATACAATCACGAGAATCAATTGGCTTCGTGAAGGAAGAGCAAAAAGAAATAGACGTTATCGGACCGGCTTTAAGTTTCTCAAACCAGATAATCAGACGCAGCTGTTTATTTGACAGAAGGTCAGCCTCTCCCTATTCGACCTTCAACCAAATACCTGAAGATCGAAAATCTTGATACTCCCTTCCTCTCCACCCGTAACAACATACTGATCCCCAATCGTCGTAACATAATTAATCGCAGATTGATGCAACCTGTGAATTGATCTCATCAACAACGAACAACAACCTTTCGCCAAAAAGCAAAACATTACTTCATAAACTTGACACACGCATATTTGCCTTTCCCCAAGTCCATGCTCAAGTTGTTCAAAGAGTGGTTGGCCCAGATGATGACATCGCCATCAACAGTTGCGGTGATTGCCTGGTGTTTCGTGGGGATGAACATGGAGTATGTGAATTTCGCGGGTGTGTGAAGGAAGTCTCTGTTTTGCGTTCATATTAAATGATGCTTATGGTAAATGTGGGTAGGATGTTACTTTGAAGCCAAGAGAGGTACGTTCTTGACAATGCTTCCATCTTTATCCCAAATAAAGAAATTAACAGTCTCGCTTCCATTCGTCATGATTTCAAACGAGTCTTCTGGATTTATTTTGAGTGTTCTCTGTGAAGTGATGGGAATGAACGAGATTAAGTCTCACAACACAATCGAAGATACGCACCTGAGGTTCGCCTTCAATCTCGAGTTTACATAATGGCGTATCAGTCTCCGCTGACCAATCCCAAATCTGAATCGTCTGTTTTTCCTCTATTCATATTACCCAACATCAGAACCCCACGAAACACAAATTCCCATTAACTCTCACCTGCACCAAGCGTAGCCAAATACTTCATATCTTTGCTAAACTCACACGCCACAACACCCGTTCCGGAATGAATCTCAAAGATAGTCTTAATCGGCACCGCGTTCAACAATGGCGGACCCGCGGGACTACCAGGAACTAATTTCGCGAGATGTTGATGAATCATGTGGGGCATGGTGTCCCAGACAATGAGGACGGGTGAGACTCCCTTGTCGGCTGTCACGACCCATCGTTTGTTTGAAGTTACAGCTGTGGCGGAGATTTCATTGCACTTTTTGTATTCGATGTGAGATTTGATCTTTGTGATGAAGCAGGTGAGTATGGAATGACAACGTACATGGCCTTGAAGGACTTGTTGTTTTCCTTCGATCCAGTCAAAGAGGACACCTGTATGCGACGACGCGTAAAACAGAATCTGAATAATCGAATTGAGCTTTTTATAATACTGCAAAGTATTCGAGTAAACCTTTCGATTGGGTCCATCTGCGAGAGTAAAGACTCCTCCAACAATATTCCGATTGAGGCCAAAAGTCCAGCTCAAGTTCTTGGTGACACGAACGAATTAGAGACACTTTTTAAGTTGATGGGATCTCACCAAGACGTGTTTCTGGTCCATGGTGGATTTGTATGTTCTTTATTGACAATTCTCTGTTTTGACCATTCAACTCATTCAACCAACTAAGTCCGAATTATCCAACATTTCAATCCATCGTTTTAAACGAGATGAATTCATTTGATTTATCAATGTTGAAAGTATTGCGTATGTGATATCACCGTCACAGTCCCCAGCCCCGAACACAGCCACCCAACAAAGTCGAAACAACAGCAACTAAACTAATTCCCAATACTCACATTTTATTCATACATAGCACAAACAAAGATCAACTCAAGTCGCAGCAATGAATATAATAGGAACTACTCTATCACGGGCGATGACACAAGGCAACGCATTTACTTGGCCTGCAAAGACTTGACAAGCTCAATGTACTTGGCCTCAGCGTCCTAATAATTTAAGGTTACTTATTAGGGAGGCACTCTTATGTAAAAAAGCAGGTAAAAGCAACTTACAGCCTGGCTGGTTCCCTTGTTCTTCTCCCAGGCATCCCACTTAGCCTTGCCCTGGAGATCAAAGAGACCTGGGCGCTCGGTGGTGTTGTCGCCGACGGTGGCCTGCTTGTAGAGACCGTAGAGGGCGAGGAGCTCGTCGTTGGATGGGTTGTATGAGAGCGATTTGGCGGCGGCGGCAGCGGCTTCGAAGTCGGCCTGGAGAATTAGGGAAATTAAGATAAAGGTTGGGTGAAGGAGTAGTGAAGGGATCACGCACGGATGGCATTTTGAGGGTGGTTTTTCGTTTGGAGAAATTGGGGGACAGGTTCCTCCGTCACCCAACCAAGCACATGGGAAGTGATTTGTGCTTTATTGTCGGGTATTTGAGTTATCGCACGCTTCAGATTATTAGTCATGCATATGTATGTGGTTCCCTGAGTTAGTTATCCTTGCTTGAGCTGCGGAAAGCCAGTATAACCAAGCAATCACAGCCCGTAAAAAATAACATGTAAGGTTATCATTAATTGAATATTTTGTTTATAACAATATGCCAGCATAAAAACTTTGCTGAAACAAATGAACAACAAGGAGCTGAACGACATGGAGACAACGGTACAAACTTCTCCATTTCAACACGCCGCGATTAACTGAATACTCGCGTGATTAAACGCTCGATCGCGTTTTATTCTGTCCAAATCCCAACCACATCAAGCAAAGTTACTAAAACACTTATACCCAGCTCTCCCGCCTTCAAGCACACAAAGGCGTCCACGGTAAACAATCTCATTCTATCTATCAATGATCATCAGATCTGACCCAGCCCTCATCCATGAATCCTCCAAAACTCCCCATCTGTTCAAATAGGAATTGTCATTGCGACACATGATGGCTCCGTGATCCGTTCGACCCTCGATAACATCCAAACACAGCAATATTCCACTTTGGTGACTCAGTTGGCCGCGAAAGGGAAGGGTGTTGTGAGAGATTTGGATCCTGAGGTGTGTGTGTTTTCATTAGTCTACTAGAAGAGAGCGAAGCGCATTTCAAGCGTGAGAAATGAAAAAAGGAGTCAGCAATTTAGAATATTGTTATCAAGAAGTATGGCATTTGAAGGGCTGTTGTCATTCAAGACTGTGAGAAGAACATTTGGATCTTTGCACACGTCAAAATAAGTTTCCGTGTTCAACTATGAGATTCCATCAGACTTGGAGACATATAAATATTAGAGCATGAGTTTTCTGAAGTGTTGATCGCGCATTTACTATTTAGGATGATTTGACGTTCTTGAGAGTGCGATCAAAGAAACATGAGGTAAGACCATTTTTTCTTCGAATATCTGTCGATTAATTGATGCAATTCAGATTATGGTTGCTGAAAGTGAGTTTCTCAGTTTTAGAATGTATTGTTGAATATCTACCAATGTCCTTGACAGCCAAAACCTATCTTCTTATCGTGATTCAGAATCCAAACGAGCTCTGATATCGACAGAGGAAGAGTGAATTTGCTCGAAATGGAGGAAGAATGAAGGGGGAACTTCTTGTAATTTCAATAAATTAACCACAACGTTTTCATACGCGGTATGAATACTAAAATAAGAAAACCAATAGAAATAAACGCCTAAAGTAACAAACAAAAATCCTTCTAGAAGGAATCCATTGTTTGTGATCCGCCACCGACACCAACACAGGGTGGCACAGTGCAAACCTGATTGGAATCCAACAAATCCAACCCTCTTCCCCTTTTCTCCCTTTAATTCCATTGTCCTCAAAATGAGAAGGTATCTCCTCCTGTTTTATCTATTCGAATAGCGCCACCTTGTAACCAGAAAAAGCTCATCAAAACCATTCCTTTTCCCAGGTCGACCACAATGGCCTCATCCACCGACGACTTTACCCTAATCGACCATCCACCTTCTCCCACGCAGGATGTAAGCCTTTTTTCATCTGATTCCTAGCAGCGATTCCTGATTTAGAAACCCTTCCAGGACTCGTTTGAATTGATAACCTCTCCAAACCAAGTTATTGTACTCTCAGAAACAGAAGATGACAGCGCAAGTGTCGTAAGCAGCGAAGAAGGTGTTGCGGAGCTTGTCCAAGTGACCCTTCCAACTGTGACTCCTTCCACCACTGCCACCCCTTCCACAGAACAAGAATCCATCGAATCGATTAATGCAAAAGAGTTTGGACCTCAAAACAAACTGATTCGAAGTGGGGACGTGACGTTGTATGTTGCTGCGCTTTGGATTCTTTTGTCGAGAAAGTATGCGGAGGGAATGGCTCATGTAAACCGCTTGTCTATCCGCACAAAGACAGTTGCTTTATTGGGTGCTGGAATATTGTCACTTGTGGTGTTGATTTGGGGGATTACTGCAAAAAGGGGTATTCCTCCTATTCCCGCCTTTGTTGGCCAACCTCAGACAATGACGCCACCTCAAGCCAATACAGAAAGCACACCTGCAACATCAACCACCGTTCTTACCATGACACGTACATCTTTCACTCCTCGTGAACTCACTGGCCCTGCAACACCCACCAATTTGACGAAGACATTCAACAAGAATCTTGACAAAATTCAAAGCACTACAGCGACTATCATCCCCGCATATTGCTCATGGTCATGGTGGAACTCAACAGCTCGAAACTCTTCGGGTTCCAAGAAATTCATCACACTCCCCACCATCCGTCAAAACCTCCTTCATCGCAAGTGCTCAAATCCATCCAACCAATTCGTACCTGTCGCGTCAAAAAATCTCAATGTCCAAACACCACACGGCTTCTTCACTCGCGTATTCCAGTCATTTCCAAAATCTCTCGCTGCATTCAAATCATTCATTAGCCGCACTTGCTCCCTTCCCTCCTTCAATCCATCCACGCTTGGAACATGTGCACGCACAGTTGTCAAAAACACATCACAACAATCTCTGATTCTCCTCCCGAAACCCTCTACAAGTCTCGAACGAATCGCCAAGAGTGTTCGAGGCCTAACCGTTCGTTCTGTCACTGACCTCAAATCTCTCGTGTCCGGAGTTTGTTCTTCGTCCACCGCCCTCTCCCTCACAAGCTCAAAGTCCCTGTCGCCAATCGACCCATCCGCCAAATGTCCCCGCGTCCTTGTGAAATCAACCAGATCCCTCACACGTCCCTCCAAAAACTCAATCTCCCCCATCGACATGACCGCAACCTGCCCACGCATAACCCGCCTCAAATCAAGAGCCCTCACCCTCCTCAACCACTGCGAAACCGGCCTCACAAGAGTAATGAAAACAATGAAATCCCTCACCCTAAAACCGTCTCCAAACCCACCATCCCCCACCCACCCCAAAACCCCTCACCACCTAAAACCCCAATCAACACTCCAACATGCCCATCAACCCCACGCCGCGAGAAACCAACATCCCTCACCGAAATCCTCCACTGCACCCGTTTCTTCCCTTTAACCCCCTTAAAAAACTACACCCTCCCAACCTTCCCCACCTTCAAAACAATCTTCGAAAGCCTCCCCATGTCGTTCCCAACATACACATACACGTCCCTCTACACCACGCTCGCAACACACCAGTGGGATGTATGTCCCGTCGGCGGACGTAAAGCCGTAGCAAGGGCTGAGAAGTTGTTGTTGGATATGGGACGCCCTGTGTATACCGCGATCCTTGAGTCTCTGCGTTGGCCTGATCTTACACTGTACAACACGTGTCCAGTTGATAAGAACTCGACGACGGTGCTGCTTCTTGATATGTCGCCGCCGCGTTTATATATCTCGAGTTTTATGGGTTCCTTGTCTGGGTCTGCGGGTGCTGTTGTAGGGCTTCAGGGAATGTGTACAGCAAATGACTACGACAGCGCGTTCCTGCGCAAGACGGGGGTAAAAGTTCGTAAGTTATGGGAAAACGCGGAAAAGAAGGGAAAGAGTTTGGAATACAGTGTTGAAGGAGGTCAAGACGCGAATGGCCAAGAATGGTGGTGAGAAAAAGTGGGTTGGGTTCAAGAAGGTGGTTGAGAAGGGTTACAAGAAAGGTGCCAAAAAAGCGTCAAGGAAGTCGACTCATCGTGAAGCAAAGAAGGGGAGTGGACGAGGTTTGAGACGTGGCTTGAAACACATTGGGTGAACTGAAGCTGGTTCGCATTTCTTTTTAAGCTTCTTATTTTTACTCTGCAGCAGATAGTTTGGTGATTTTGCAATGTTCTTAGTAGTTTTTATCAACATGGTGATTCTCATAACGATGATTTTTTATGCAAAGTACAAACACATAATGTCCTGTTCTCATCATCACAGTTTTTTCTTCTCAACCTCAAGCACTAATGTGGGACTGACGCAAAGCCCCATCGTCCATGTACACCATACACGGAGCGAACTTCTGAATCCAACGAACTACTTCCGTCCATTAGAAGGGCAACTCGCCCTAATGAGTCCATTCCTGCCGAAACAATTGCTGAAATATCTGGCGAGTTCCATACTTCTCCAGCTTCCCATCCTTCATCTTCATAACTCCACTCTACAAAGTTGTCACTCATGTCAATCCGGAAAGCGCCCTGCTCCTTTTGCCGCGATTGAACAAAATCAGATCCCCAGAATCTTCATTGACCAAGGACCCTTGGCTATCAGAGCACCGTACTGTATCCATCGACGACACAGCGGCACTTCCAATCCGAATCCAACAACCTCACTCCCAAAGCTATCCTTGTTTCCACCAGCCCCAGGAACCCACGCCCCGAATGCGCACCCATAACCTGCAACCTCGCACTTCGAAGAACATCCCCCTTCACCGGGTCAAAAACAGTCGCAGGTATTTGATACCGCAACGCATGGATATACGACGACACACTTGAATTCGAAAGCCCAAGCACAGAACCCCCACAAGTAACACCGCCATGAACACGATCCACAGAAACAATCCCCTCCACCCCCTCCACCCCAACTTCAACAAGCTCAACATCAGGCTTCCGATCAAATACCGCATACGTCTCAGAAACACCATCCGGGTCCGAGTGGACCCAGAAATCATCCCACTTCTTCCCCTTCACATCCTTGAATTTACAGCGAGCGAGGTTTGGATCTCCACCCTTATTGAATTTACAGAGAAGCGCGCCGTATTCGCCCTTGTTGTCTTTACTTACGGTAGAAGCCCACCAAGGGTTCTTGTTTGCCTTCTTGACCCATTTACGCATGCTTTCGCCGCCGAGGCCGCTGACGAATGCGAATGTTTCGCCGGGTTTGATGTTGAGTGTGTTGTTTGTAGATGCGATGGATTGGGATTCAAAGTGGGACATGAGGTGTGTTCGTTCGTATGAGTGTTCGTGGGCTGTTGCGATGATGGCGCCGTGTTTTCTGCATGTTTCTGGCATAGGTTTCGGGGTTGAGTGAGTACGATGAGGGAAGAGGAAATAAGAATTCTCACCATAGACTTCGTAACCTGTTTCGTTTTCTTTGTCACCGGTTTGATATGCTTTTTGGTTCTTGTGCCAGAAACATACTTTCCAGGGAACTGATTTGTAGTTTTGCATTGAGAGGTCAATGAATTGAGCATGGTTTTGACCGAGAGAGCCGACACCAGACATAACAAAAACCTTTTAAAATTGGTAATCAGAGTTAATAAGAGTTTATGAGTCTGAATGACACGACAAGGATCGTATTTTTGGAACTTACCATCCACGCCAAGTGCATACCATATTGGCACCATATTCACCATAACAGGAGATATCTTTGATTCGACCCAGTTTCTCCAGTAATCTGTCGCGGTAACCCCCTCGACCATACCACTCCAAAATGTCATGATTACCCACTGATCCAATGAAAGGAAAGTCCTTCCCCACTTCTGTATCCATCATATCCATAAACGCATCTGGCGAATCGACATAGTCAAAGTCACCAGCCTAGACAGATTGTTAAGTGGATCCAGCAACAACTTGACAAGACACGCACCGAAACCACCAGTTCCGCGCCCCAATCATCCACCAAATTCATGACTTTTGCGGGGTTCTTTCCAAGGCCCCAATCAGCCACAAAAGCGACTCTCAGGTCCGAATTGTCTCCATTTTCCCGATTCTTTCGAGGTTTCTTTCCTTCTTTTTCTTTCTTTCCGCCCTTCTTTCCCTTCTTGAACGACCCTCGAACCTCTTTGTCATTGGAGGATAGTTTTGGATCAGGGGAAGGTGGGCCACGCAGTTCTTGTGGCATGAAGGAGGATCAAGGAGGAAACGGACGTTGGCGTTGAGGCTCCTTTTAAATGCGAGAGATACGTTGGTGTTTGGTCATGCGAACACACTGCCCCGAATGCTGACACTAATTGCGATGCTGCCAGGACAGTGAGAAGAAGGTGCATCGTTTCTTGCGTTCTTGTTTCCCTTCCCCACTTGTCAACAAAAGAAAAGCAAAAGTGGAGATTTTGAAACCAGACCACGTTTTTGTGACAAACGATTGCGATTGGTCCAGACTTGGAATCGTCTTATCACTTATCGCAATAAAAAGAACTGTTCGATGTTTTATGGTACAGAGAATAAAAAGAAAAAGAAAACAACAAAAAAGAATATAAATTTAAAAGTCTTGTCCATAGTCCTTACTGACTGTCGCACGCACATCCGCCTTCTTGAAATTAACCGTTCTCGATTCTAATTTATCAAGCGCATTTGTAGCGTGATCCCAATGCTTTCTATTTGGCGCAAGCGGCAACGTCTGTCCAACAGGTGCAAGACTCTTTCGATTTTGCCATGGATCCATGCCCTTGGGTTCAGTAGGAATATAACGAACAGTGAAACCGAGGCGGCGGTACGTGTTGATGTTCTTGAAGTGGGAAGTGGGTGGGAATGGAAGCGACTTGCGAAGAACTCCGCGTAGAATCGGGACAACGTTCTTTCCTTCCGCTTGGAATTCTTGAACCGCTGCTTTTGCATAGTCATCGTACTTGAGGTTTTCGTCGAGAAGCTGTTTGATATAAGAAATGTCAGACGTAGTATGAACATGTTGAAACAACATACCGCTTTCGTCAATGAGTTCTCAAGATCTTTTCTGTCCTTCTCTTGCTTTGCCAAAAGCTCGGATTTTTCTTTCTATTTAATTCATGTTAGTTGAAAAAGAGGAGGACTCAAACAAACCACCCACCATCTGCTTAATATGCCACTTTTGAATCTCCTTGCATCGACTCGTCTTGGTAATATAATTCTGCATGTACTCGTTATCAGCTTGAACTTTCTTGTCCTCGTTTTCAAGCTTGGTCAACACGCCTTCCTCCCACTCCTTCTTCTCTCGCGCAAGACGCTCTTTAATCTAACAACCTAAATCAGCCATCTCAATCAATAATGTTACTCATACCTTAAGCAGCCTATCCTCCTTAATCTCAGCAATGCGAGCATCCCTCTTCCGCTGTTTCTCAGCTTCAGCGCGTTCGAATTCTCCATCGCCAGCGTGCAATCGTTGGTAACAAAACTCGTCAAGTTTTTTCTCGCGTTCAGAGTTGAGACTAAGATTCAAGTTTGCGACTTTGGTGAACGTCTTTTCTTTTGCCTTTGGAATCGATTAGCATCCGCAATCCAAATTTTCTGTGAGCTCACTCATTAGTCTGGCGCTCTCGCTGCTTTTTAATCGCAACAACTTTGGCTTGCATGTGGTTAAAATGGTCATTGACGAATTGCTGGTCATCATCCTCTTCTTTAATCAGAGCTTGTGCAATCTAACAAACAATATTCAGAACATCTATATCGACTATGAAAACCAACACAAACCTTTCTATCCTCAATGTTCTTTTTCAACGAGATATTAGTCGCCTTCACCATCTCTCGTTTCCGAATTTGTGCAGCAAGCCTCTCAGCTGCCAACTCTTCACTAATTCGTTTGTCGATAATAGCTTGCTCCGCTTTTTCAGCCTGAACGAACAACTCATCAGTGACGCAATGGAAAATCTTGCAAAACTCACCTCTCGTTCCTGGATCTTAATCAAATGCTCTCGCTTAGATTGCTCATGCTGTGCATCAGCACACCGCAATCGATCTCGATAACTCAACTCCGCCTTAACGATTTCGCGAATCTCAGCCTCTTTATCTCTCCTCAGTGCTTCCGATTCATCATACTCATGCGCCTTGAGTAAAGCATCCAATTCCTTCTTGTGTTTAATCTGCATCTCACGTTCCTATGTCCACTAGCATTAGTCACACACTCAAGAACCAAAAAAATAATTAATTATACGAACATATAAGATATTCGAGAAATTCATTTGATCCTTCAAAGCCCTCATCTGCGGCTGCGACATGTGTTGCATCAACCTCGCCTTTGCAACGCGTTCCTTTCGTTCCTGCGTTTGGATGACATGCCACTCAGCGTCGATTCTGTTTCGTTCAGCTTCAGCAAGACGATCTTTCTCAGCTTGGAACGCGAGCCGTTTCGCACGTTGGCCGAGGATGTGTTTCCCCATGACTTGACCATGTTTTGGGATTTGGAGTGGAGTTGTTCTTTCTGTATTATTATAATGGGGGGTTTTAACGGAAGGTGTTACTTGGAATATACACGTGAGTCATCACCTCCACTTTCATTTGGTCAACACGGACTTGTACATCAGTCTTTGTTGTCAAGGCAAGTGCACGTGCTTTAACAAACTCCTTTTCAGGCATACGAACAACGTAGGGTGGACGCTGGAACACGTCGTTATCGTGGTGACGGCGTTGAGTGTATAGTGGAATCGGAGGTGTAGTCACGTTTCTTGGGAAACCTATGCGACAGCGTGTTTGTGTTTAGAGTTTCAGAGAATACAACTCGTTCGGCTTACTTTCTGGAAGAGCAAGCTTCGGAAGCGCAGGGTTCTCCTTCACTGCAGTTGACATTGTTCCTGTTTATATATCCAAAAGCCGCAACGAGAAGAGAAGGTGACGTTAAAAGCAGGTTCCAAAGAGAGATTTTCAATGGTTTAGAAGTGAGGACACGAGAAGGAAAGCAGGGAGGCAGTGTCAATCCTTTCAGATTTGCAAAAACACTTCGGAAAATTCAAGCACACAAAGAATAAACCAGGTAAAGAATATCTAATGAACTGTAATGAACTTAAAACCAAATCTATCGTAACATATCTTGAACTCTGCTAAGCTCCTTATCTAACCCCCGAATCCACGCCACAAACGCCTTTGTCTCCTGCGCAGACACCCCAATCTGCGTCTTCTCCCGATTCAATCTTCAATAAGACTCGACAACATGTGTTTCAAGCTCTTGAACTCAGAACTCGCCTTCAACAGCGCCGAATTCGTTTCAACCCAAGCCGCAGTTGGTTCCCGATCCAGACGCGGAGGACGACGAAGTTGCAGCGAGAGAGTCGGATAGCGCTGAATCCATTCTATTCAAAAGGTACATATTTGTTGGAGCATAGAGTCGATTTTGTAGAATTGCGTGAATTTGTACGATTTAGTGATTGTTTTGGCGTTTGATTTAGGGTTTCGAGTTGATCTTTGACGAGTTGGCGGGATACTTGTGTGAGCGCGCCTTTCATTGCTGTTTGTACAACGTATGGATGCTTTGGTTGACTGTTTGATGAACTTGTGGAATCGTCAACTGCCAAAATCTCTTCGATTTGTTTCTTGATTTGTGCAAGCTCTTTTTGAAGACTATTGATGATTGCGTCTCGAGGATCGATATCTTTTCCTTCGGAGTCAACGCGCAACTCTTTCAACTCTTTGTTCAGGACATTGAGTTCCTTGTCAGCTTCCACAACCATCAAATTATTCGACTTGTACGCCTCCTCCAATTTCGCTTCCAAATCTGAAATCGTCTTCAAATGTCCAGCTTCAATCGCTTTCATATCCGTGAAGAAGGAGTTAGTTCATTCTGAGTCGCAACAAGTTCAGCGTCCTTCGCCTGCAACAGTTCCGCCAATCTATCTGCAGCAGACGTAGGATCCCGAATAATAACACCAACTTCATGGAAAGTCGACAATTGAGATTGCAAAAGCTTAACTTCAGTCTTGAGAGTAGATACAGTTTCCGCAGACTGGAAAGCAACATTCAACTGCCTCGTCAATTCCTCTATTTCACGAGAATGCATCACAGCATCCATTTCTCGCGCCACAAGACTCGACTCAAGTGCAGACTGGTGTTGTGCATTCGCCATCTCCATCTCCGACTTGAGAGCCTGAATTTCCTGGTCTTTAAGCAACAACGCAGACGCAGTGTTCTCTGACAGGTTATCCATCTGTTGATTCAGAGTCTCCAACGCGGTTTCTTTCACTTCAAGTTGTCGACGTAGAGAATCGATTGTTTCGTTTTTGAATGTAAAGGAGGTGGTTAATTCGTTTTCAAGAGACGTGATTTTCGAGGCCCGAATTTCGAGCTCTTGAGCAGCGTTTTCGAGACGGAGGCGTTGGAGAGTGATAATGTTGTTCAGTTCTTGGACCATAGATTCCATATCGGTGTTCCATGCATCAGTTGCAGAACGGGTGTTTGAAACTGTGACTGTTGAGTTAGAACCCAGACTCGGCTTTCGGTGGAGGGAATCTTCGCCTCGATAGTTGGCACGAAGAGACTCTGGCTGGTATTTCATATTGTTTTAATAAAACACTAGCTTTTCGTTCACTACGTACGTTAGATTGCTTGCGTTCCACATCTTTTGTTGATCGATTCAACATATACGATGAGCTCCCCTAATATAAACCAATTTAAATACAATTATATAGAATAAACCAACTTACCGATAACGAATCTGTACGCTCCATCGGAACCAGTTCAAATTGCCTCGAGTCCTTCTGCTCTCATGGTTACAATCTATACAGAAACCAAAGAGTACAATACAACGCACATGTTCATGCCGCATAGCTGGCCGAGACGACCTTGAACGAGGAATAGGAACAGTTGATGATACATCCGCCTGTCAAACAGCCAATTAGCTCCTCCAACCGCCACTGCCACCCACTTAACAACCCTACCTGGAATGCATGTGGAGCCCTAGTAGTGCTACTCGGCCGTCTGAAGCCAGAAACCGGCGATCCAGTCAACTATTACCAACTATCCATCAGACACACTACTACTACTACACTACCACCACCATCTCAGTGCTCACCTCGTCCCTGCTCAAAGCCCCAACCGAAGCCGATCGTTCCAGCCGAGACAGACTGGCACTGCTGTAGAGTTCAACAACATCTGGATCAAATGATGAATCGGGAACGGGTGTTTCCCGAACTGGAACCGGCGCTGAAGTCCGAACAAGTCTTTCTTTGCGTCCGAATATGCTGAATGAAGTGCCATCGCTGCCGGTGATCGAAGACATGAGCCGGTTGGTGAAACTGCTCTGTGTTGGTGGTGGGTTGCTCTGCATCGAGCCGTGTTTGAAGTTGACTTATTATCGCAATTATTGTTGAATTGAAGTCAAACAGAACGATTATTACGCATTTTATACTTTAATGTCGTGTTAATATGCTCTTTGGTCCGATTACACAGATGTTGACCCAAAACACTAGAACAGATTACAACACTCCCCACATATCCTCAAACGCACACGTAAGCTTTCCACACGTAACACTTGCACTCAAAGGATACTCAGAGATAGAAATCTTTTCATCCACAATATCGTCCACCCAGTCATCCTTTCCATGCGCTAAACCAAAGAGTCAGAACATACTCCAGCCTTAAAACCCGAGCAAAAAAACTCACCCATAGCTCCAATAAAGAATACAATAGGCTCATCCTTTGGCAAAGTCTTGACATATTCCCCAACCTTCACAACAGGTGAATCCGAACTCATTGTAATTTTACGAGCATTTGGAGGCAAGTGTTTCGTCACAGGGCTTTCAATCACATTCAAAAGCTTGTCGGTTCCTTCCACAGACCGAATAGATAATTTGTGCAAGAGTTGGACTAAACATTGTTTAGGCGAGTTATCAGACAGACGTATTCACCGAAAAAGACGCTTACCCATCAATCCACAGAATCGCTTGAATGTTCTTGGGATACGAACGTGTGGGTTCACTTCAATCAACACGTTCTTTGTTGTGTGAATGTATACTTGGAGTAAACCAGCTTTGTTCAATGGGGAATCGAGAAGCGTCAACAGACACTAACAATAAATGGAGCTTAATCGTCTGGTTTCAAGGAATAGAGACGGGTTTCCAAAAGTACCTGGTGGGAGATATCCGGTCGACTCTCTGACAGATCCCGCTTGTTCTTCTTGAGAATGTGTCCGTGGTCGTCGCAGTTTAACAGAGCATAGTGCCTTCCTTTCCTTTGCCCTGTAAGGTTCCAGCATCAGCTTCCACTAAACACTTTCACATTTGAATCATACAAGTTTGACAGTTTCCAGTGAAGCCTGTTCCAGCACAACAATCAGTCGCTTTTGTGTTGCCTTTTCGGTTGCTGTTTTGGCAGTCTTTGGAGGCAGCTGAGGTCTGAGGAACTCCATCTTATTTCAGGTTGAGTTGTTGAGAAAAAACAAAAAAAGGACAGAGTAAAAAGTAAATGTATACATACATCATTTATACTAGCTGTTTTAGATATTATATTAAACTTTAAGTAACAGATAACAAAGTTCTAATCAGAAAACCTCATTTGAAAGTCCGAGTCCGCTATGCAGCTCTCCCACCAAATTTGGGATAATTTCGAACTCACAAAAACACCAAATGATTGGCCATTCTGCTCTTGATCAACTCTGCCGTCAGTATGGTGAGACTTCGCTATGGTTGTGCAACACTATTGACAATACCTTGAGTGCATCTCACCAACAAGGTGTCAGAAGCAGCTCAGAGCCCAGAGGTTTGTCTTGAAGCGATCTAATGCCATAACTATTTGAATAACTGACGTACAGGCCAAACGTATTCTAGAATTGAAGCGATCCATCGAACTCAAGAAGATCAAACTCGATGACGCAAAGACAGAAGTTGATCTAGCTACAGCAGCAACAAAAGGCCTCGTCTTTGCAAAATCAAAAACTAAAACAGCCAATGCTTTGGCCGTAGCAACTTCCAACCAAGTCGATTTGGAGACATTGATTTCCAATAACGAAAGAGAACTTCTAAAGCTAGAGAACGTTTTTTCAAACCACAAAGAAGCTCAAATTGAGTGGTTTGTCGTGTTGACAAAACTGATGGTGGTTGCAAACGATTTGGACGAGATTGTGTATTCCAGAGTCCTTGATAAATCTGTTACTATGTTTAACGATGCTGCACAGAATCTGCACAATGCGTTTCGCGCTTTGTATGAAGTCTCGCATGCACTTGACGTCCCCGCTTCCCTAAATCCAGAATATGCTGAGAATTTGGCGGTTCTTTCGCGCCAGATTGTTTCAAATGCTGTAATGTGGCATCAACCATTAGCCAGATTTTCATCTTTTTCGTTGTGCAAAAAGAAATTTGTGTTTGAACCTCACTGGCGGCCAGAACAAGCGGCAATTACAACGAAGAGGGCACATCAGGTATAAAGCCATTTCATGCTCATTGGAACGTTTGGCATTAAATTGATCCAATAGTTATGATCACTGAAGTCAATCGCCTTTACAAATTCTTGTTGAAAAGCACAAGAATTGGTTAGAGTCCAAACCACGTTGCGTCCTCAGATCCAAACTCATCATGTCCCTTCAGTTCATCGGTATTCACTTGATGAATCTGAAGACGTTGTTAGAGCATTGGAATGATCATAGAGATTTGAGAACTATTGCTCACTTGTTGCAAGACATGAAGCCTGAAATGACCCCAACACGGAATTCTTGTTAGCACCAATCCAAGTTGAAATAGGAAAGGCCGCGGGAGTTTTGTCTCCTGATTTGGGTCTTAACGTTACAAACGAGTCGAATGACCCACCACGTTACAGTTGATGTGGATGTGGAAGGAAAATATCCTTTTTCATTGTTTTCCCTGAACCTTCCAAAAACATAATAACATGAGATTTATTCCAATCGAAATAATTATCCTTTTAATTTTTGCGTTCGTTGTACGCATCTAATGCCATCTTGGACAGCACTCGCTGCCCTTCCTCTCCAGTCTCGCTCACCAGTCGAGCAAAGAATGCATCCGCCCGTCCCACATCTTTCTGCAACAACTCATGCGGAACACCAAACTCAACCAATTCACCCTGATCAAGCACCATCACATAGTTGTAATCAATAATAGTGTTGAGTCTGTGCGCGATCGTCAAAGTCGTAGCTCCATAAAACACACCACCCTTGTCTCGTAACACTTTTGCAATCAAAGAGTCCGTGTTCAAGTCAACAGCAGATGTCGCTTCGTCCATGACAAACACGCGACTCTTTTTGAGAATCGCACGCGCAAGACAAATGAGCTGGCGTTCGCCAACACTCCAGTTTCCTCCGTTTTCACTGACAAACGCGTCGAGTTTTCCAGGAAGTGACGAAACTGTTTTTTCAAGCTGGACTGAGGATAGAGCTGACCATAATTCGTCGTCGGTGTGTGTGGAGGTGGGTCGAGGTTGAAACGAAGCGTTCCTCGGAAACAGAATGGGTCTTGTGGAATGATGGAAATGGATGAACGTAGCGTTTGCAGTGGGATGTTGGCCGTTGGGAGAGAATCAATTGTGATTTGTCCAGATGGTTGGACAAGACGGAACAGAGCTTGAAGCATACTGGACTTTCCAGCACCAGTTCTGCAAAGACAATCAGTTTCAAACTACAAGTAAAATAACTTCATACCTTCCAACAATACCAACAGTGGACCCAGCTGGAATCTTGACACTGATATCCTTAAGCACATTCTTTTCGCTTGGTGGATACCGCAATGACAAGTTTTGAACTCAATTTCACCTGCACTCGGCCATTCAGGAGGTGGCGTTACAACAGGCTCCTGCGCTCCAGGCTCCTTTGGAATCGTGTGTATTCCAAAACACGTTCAGTTGAAGTCATCAGGTTCTCAACCTCAGCCGACTGTCGGAACGCCCACTGCAGCGAACCAACCAAATTCAACGAGTAAGTCAAAATCAGACCAACATTCGCTCCTGAGAGTTGCAAGGAGGAGACACGGCTCACACCCACAGTTGCAAACACGACAAGTGTGAGGAAAGCGGCACTGATAATGTCCAACCGCATACCAAGCCATCTACTAACAGAAATATAGAGCAATGAGATTCGAGTATTGTTGTTTTGCAGTTTGATAAAGGTCTCGATGAAACGGTCTTGGGCATGGAAGGCTCGCACTGTGGAGAGACCTTCGAGGGTGGCTGGAATGGTTGCATAAACAGGAGAACGGGTGATTGCTTCTTCACGTTTGACTTGTCGCGAAGTGATAACGTAGAGTTGGCGGATTTTGTAGAAGATATATCCCATTGGCGGAATGATGATTAAGACGATCGGAAGAAGGGAACAGGCAAGGATGATTGTCGAGAGTGCAGAAAGAGTTGCTACAGCAAAGTCGAATAAGGTCCATGGCAAGTTTCATCAACTCGGTTCAAGTCGGAGACATGCGGCTGCAAAATACGTAAATGAGATTGTCTCAAAATATGGTGTACCTTACTTCATAATTCTACCGGCTGGATTCTCGACAAAGAACCGCATTTCAGCTCCAAACACAGACTGAACAATATCTTGCGACAGTTTCAACGAACTCTTGATACAAATGATGAAGAACATCAAAGAACGACCCACAACCACAGCAAGAGATACAATGGTCAATCCAAGGAAAGCCCATCCCCACTTTGGAGCATTCTGGTCTGCTTGGGACGACCACTGACCAACCCACCAATCAGTCATAATCAGCAGAATATTTCCAAGTGCCAAAGCCAAAACGAGAATTCCAATTGAGAACCACGAGGCACCAGCGCGGAAATAATCACGGTACACGTTGAGTGCAACAGTTCCCTTCGCAGCTTCTTCTTTAACAAACTGTGTTGGAATAGCTTCTGAAGTCTTGGCCTTGTCAGTAACTGTTGCATCCTCTACATTGACAGCTTTTTCAGCTTTCTTGACAACAACAGGTACATCATCGTCAATCTCGGCCTCCTCACCCTTCCTCTCCGTAAACTCTTTCATCACCGTACTAAAGCTCGATGCAGTGTTCATAACCGCTTCATACGATCCAGAAGCAGTCACTTCTCCATTCTCCAACAACAACACGTGATCCGCACCAATGACATATTGCAACTGATGCGTAACCAAAACCCTCGCACGGTCTTTCAAAAGTCCGTTCAAGCACTCGTTAAACAGGTGTCGTCCAACTTTGGCATCCACAGCAGACAGTGGGTCGTCCAATAGCAACAAATCCGCGTCAGAGTAACAAGCACGTGCAAGGGCTAACCGTGCCTTCTGCCCTCCTGACAACGTAACTCCACGTTCTCCAACCAAAGTTTCAAGACCATACTCAAACAATTCAATATCCTTTTCAAGTGCACACGCGTAAATGACGCGACGCAGTTTCTCAATATCCAGTGTAGATCCAAACAGAATATTCTCACGGATAGTTCCACTCAGGATCCATGGAGTTTGAGATGCATACGCGATTCGAAGGTTTCGCGGAGTATACAGAGAACCCTCGTGACACTCCATTTCACGGAGAACTGCGTTCAGAAGGGAACTCTTTCCAGATCCGACGGGACCAATGACAACAGCCATTTGAGACTTTCGAAGTGTGACAGAAATGTTTTTGAGAATCTCGCGGGATGTTTGGGCGTCTTCATCTGTTCCTTGGAATTTGCGTCTTGTTTCTTTGTTTCTGAGGGAGTTGCGAGAGGTGAGACAGGCCAGTTGAAAGACGCGTTCTGAAGCTGCAATACAATGGATGGGTCAATTGACTCATCAGTTACATTCGTCGAAGTAGTTTCGATTTCAGGAAGCATCAAAAACTTTTGGATTCTTTGGAACGAGACGAGAGATTCAATGGAGAACTGGAGACCCATTGGGAAACGGAAGCCCATATTCCACTTCAAAGACTGTAAGAGGACAACAGTGGTAAAGACTTTGGATGGAGTCAAGGTTCCTCCCATAAGGTGGTAAGAACCAAATGCAAAGAGCTCAATGAAACAAGAAAACGTTTGGTAGAAGGCCAAGTTAATTGCACGGAGAATAGAAGCTTTCATCATCTATGCAGAGATAAGTAAAACAAACAACTCACTCTAAATAAACTTACATTCTTGACTTCAGTCTTCCTCAATCCATCGATATTCTCCATCAATGGCTGTTCCCATGCATACAACTTAACCATCATAATTCCATTCAACATGTCACTAATATACTTGAGTCTCGCGTCTCTCGGCTCAACACACGCACGTCGATACACTCCAAACATTTTCGAAACCCATGATTGAACAGGAATCACAAGCAGCGTCACGAAACTAGCTACAAACGCTGCATTTTCAATCTGCTGATACAGCAATGCCGTGACAACAACGAGAAGAAGAGGTCCGATTCCAACAAACAGGAAAAAGTTGGCGGCTTCTTCAAACCGATTCACATCGTTTGCGACAAGGTTCACAATATATCCCGAGGAAGATGTATGCGAAATCGAAAGTCGCATACATTTCTTGTAGATTGCAGTGATGAATTGGATTCTCAGTTGGGCACCAAGACGGTTGGTGATCCACCAGGAAATGTGATGCAGAATTGCGACAGACAGAGCACAAAGAGACAAGACGACACAATACGAAAAACCCTAAATATTTCAAGAAGGGTTGTTTGAGTTGAGGCTTATGCAGAATGAGAACTCTCTTACTGGGCCGTAATCTGCCGCTGGATTCTGGAACCAAATCAAGAGCTTACTCAAGAATGAGCAGACAACAATAAAACTGCCTCTTCAACCAAAAAGAAAAAGACACATGCGGCAAGGAGTCGTTGATGGACTTTTAGTGTCACCCAACCCTGTGATTGTTTCAAAGTTGTTTAGCCTTGTTATGCCCTTGGAAAACTCTTTGAATAGAACATACCAATGAAGCTTTCTCAGGTCCCTTTTCTGCCAGCTCTTTGTTCCATGCATTCATGATGGAAGTGGACAGGATCTCTGCATCATCCTCATCGTTGTTTTCCGCCCAATCCTCTTCACCCAACTGCGTCTTCTCTCCTCGCCGGAGTGCTTCATTTACATAGCTAACATGCATCGCAGGAGGGAAGGAGTTAGTCAGGTAGATCGGAGTATACCGGTTGACAGCAAACACACCTGTACGTCCAGCGGTTCAGGAAGGAAGCATCTTGTCTCCGGACCAAACGGGTTCGTGGTTTTGGTGCTTGAGGAATGTCGGAGTCGACTAGGTGGCAGCCGATGGATGGCGGTCTGCCGGAAGGTATGGCATTGGAGGAACAGGTTTTGCTTCCGACTCCGGCATATTATTTGAAATCCAAGAAATCAGTGGAAAAAAGAAACAGACGGAGATGAAGCTGGGCTTTTATGGATTGATTCGTTATTAGCAAGACTCGATTTCAGTCGATTTGTTCTTTATATCTGCTATCACGAATCAATCAAACATCACCCTCTTGTTGCAGTGAGTAATTCAGGAGTTGCAAAACACTTAATCCAAGACATTCCCACCCTTCAATTTCTCCCCTTCCGCAAACACACTCTCCCACATTTCACCACCCAACCCAACATCACCTCCACCTTCGACTACACCAACTGGTTCAACTCTTTGGGTAGTTGAACGAACACTGTTCTTGTCCCACAAACTCGAATTTTCCAAACTGAGGATAGGAATAATCGGATCCACGTCACTTCCAGAACGCACACTTCTACGTCCACGAGACACACTGGTCATTCCTGACGAACGCGACGACATTCGGGAGGACGAGCGAGACTTGGAGCAGCAAGAGATTGAAACAACTAAGAAGACTGAGAAACGACAATACAAAAACCAGTAAAACACAAACCTCTCTCAACTCGCCCAACTCTTCTTCCAATCCCTTCACGCGTCCCTCAACAGACTGCTTTCATTCTGCAAAGTCTCCACTTGAGTTTCCAAAGCTTTCACAGACTCGTCCCGGTCACGCATGATTTTGAGAGTTCATCCATGAGAATAACTTCACGTGTATTGTGGATCTTGACTTCGGACGTGAGTGTGTTGAGCTAGATATGATGGTATGATTACAGTTGGTTTGGTGTAGTAACGAAAAGAAATGAGATTTACCTGGTGTACAAGCTTCGCATTGGTCAATTCCAGTTCGCGCATATACGATTCCGAAAGTGCTTCGTAAGACCCAATTTCAGCACTTGGACTTTCTCTTCCCTTGTTGGCGACAATCAAGGAGCGGTATTGGTCCAACTCAGCTCTGAGAGCCACGATTTCAGATTGGAGTTCTGTGACGGACATTCCGGTTGGATCCGGTCTAGCAATTCTGTGATGAGTTTGATTATTCTCAAGGATTGTGATTCGATTTTGTTCCTCTTGGGCATTGATATCGTTTTTGAGGAGTTTCCACTTTGGAAGGCGGACGTTCGCACGTGCAGAGCGATTGCAGAGATTGCAGTTACGATCACGATTCCGCCCACGACGGGAAGAACTTTAGAGGCTGTTGAGACGGCCGAGCGGAGAATGGAGAGTAAGGACTTCCATCTACAAAATATTCCAATCAGATTGATGAGTATACGAAAAGAGAGACTCACGTATCAATTGCAAGAGTAGGAGAGCTCTGCAATTGATTCTGCACAATGTATCTGTGTGCAACAAGAGAGACAGGAGCCACCGCCATAACAGGCTGCTCCATGCCGCCCCTACTTCCGCCAGCCTCGCACTAAGCAAAGCTGCCGCTGAAAGAGACTGTATTCACTTTGGTATTACCATTCCAAATGACGAATGACTAATCACTCACGCGCGCCAGTTCTCGCGCCCCAAACGATCCTCCAATTTTCGCGATTGTTGCAGGCAATGACTCGAGCGCCGCACTTTGCGCTGACAGAAAGGCATCGCTGTGATGACTCAGCAGCACCGACGACGACGATGGCGCGACTGAGACGCGGCCAAGCGATGAAAGAAGCGATCCGGTAAACGCCATTTGGTTGCTTGGTTCTGATTGGTCGAGAAGGGTTTGTTGCGTTGTTTGGTTGGTTGTTTGGACTTTGGTGGTGGTTGTTGGGTGGTAACAACTGACGTGGGTTGGAATTCACGAAAGACACTTCCACATCAAATTAAGAGAAGGGAAAAGAAACCGATTAAAATAATACAATTTTCAGAAGAATAGTAATCATAAATCCTTTTTGTTAGACAGTTCTCGTCCGCCCTGCTACCACCAATCTCAACGACCTCTCAACCCAATATGATTTATTCAAAGACTAATTGATGAACAGAATACAAACTGTATAAGATTTTGTTATCAGATTCACAGGTGAATCCCTCAGCTCCTACCTCATGATAATATGGGCATTGTGAATCTGTATGGGTTTTGTTCAAGAGTCAGTGTCGGTATTCTTGTATAGTCAGAAAATTGGAGGAAGGATATTTTGGTATACTAGAATAAAAAATAAAAAAGAAAATAAATGGATGTGAAGTTGGGCTTTTATGGATTGATTTGTTATGAGCAAGAGTCGATTTCAGTTGATTTGTGTTTTAGAGATGTTATCAATCAAACATCACCCTCTTGTTGCAGTGAATAATCCAGGGAAGAGGGCAGGACTTGGAATAGCAAGAGATTGAAACAGCTGCAGATGTAAGGTTCAGTAAATACAAACTAAAGGTAAACACGAAAACCTCTCTGAACTCGCCCAATTCGTTTCCAACCCTTCACCCGTCCCTCAACAGACTGTTCTCATTCTTCAAAGTCTCCACTTGAGTTTCCAGAGCTTTCACAGACTCGTCGCGGTCACGCATGATTTCGAGAGTTCATCCATGAGAATGACTTCCGGGTGTTGTGGATCTTGACTTCGGACGTGAGTGTGTTGAGCTGGGTGTGATTTAGGGAATACCGTTGATGGAGTAACGAAAAGAAATAAGATTTACCTGGTCTACAAGCTTGCATTGGTCGTTTCCAGTTCCCGCATATACGATTCCGATAGTGCCTCATAAGAAACCATTTCAGCACTGGGGCCTTCTTTTCCTTCGTTAGCGACAATCAAAGACCGGTATTCTTCTAGCTCAGCTCTGAGAGCCACGATTTCAGATTGGAGTTCTGCGACAGACTTTCCTGTTGGATCTGTTATCGTAATTCTGTGATGAATTTGATTATTCTCAAGGGTTGCGAATCGATTTTGTTCCTCTTGTGCATTGATATCGTTTTTGAGGAGTTTCCACTTTGGAAGGTGGACGTTTGTCACGTGCAAAGCAATTGCAGAGATTGCAGTTACGATTACGATTCCGCCGACGACGGGAAGGACTTTAGAGGCTGTTGAGACGCCGAGCGGAGAATGGAGAGTAACGACTTCCATCTATACCAAGAATATTCCAGTCATATTCAAACATTCCACGACATAGAGCAACTCACGTGTCCAATGCCAGAGTGGGAGAGCTTTGCAATTGATTCTGCACAATAAATCTATGTGCAACTAGAGAGACTGGAGCCACCGCCATAACAGGCTGCTCTATGCCGGCCCCTACTTCCGCCAGCCTCGCACTAAGCAAAGCCGCCGCCGAAAGAGACTGTATTCACCAGGTTTGGTATTACCATTCCAAATGACTAAGCACTCACACGCGCCAGTTCTCGCGCACCAAACGATCCTCCAAGTTTGGCGACCGTCGCGGCAATCGACTCGAGCGCCGCAGTTTGCACCGAAAGAAATGAATCGTTTCGATGACTCAGCAACACCGACGACGACGACGACGACGACGAAGTCAATGGCGCGACTGAGACGCGGCCAAGCGACGAAAGAAGCGATCCGGTATACGCCATTTGTTTAGTATTTTAACTTGGATTGAAAGAGAAGGACGGATTCAAATCAGGAGATCCAAAATAGGAGGCTGGGTGATTACAGGAGCGTCAGACTGACTGACGTGAAATGAAATTCTGTGAAGACACCTCCACATCGAATGCAGAGGAAATAAATAGAAAGGAAAGGAAATCGATAAAATAATATATTCCAGAAGAATTTTTTTCTTCTTTTCTTTCATTAATTGCAAGTCCGCTCCAATCTCAATGACCGCTCAATTCGAACTTACAATGAGTCTGCCAGAGATTCAGCAGCTGCGAGTTCCTTGCCTGCACAAACTTCAATTGGTGGGGTACACACATCATATCCCTCCAACCCATTTGAATAGTATCACTAACAAGTCCGCCAGACATCACATCGCTACCCCGCGAGGTACTCAGATGCATCATAGAGTTCTTCCAATCACCACAGATCTTACTCAAGTCGGATGGGCCTCGAAAACGATCTTTGCCCCCATTGTCTTTGACGACTCTTCGTTCGCCAAGACCCACTTCCTCACGCATTATAACAACTCCGGAATAGAGTCCGATATTGATTATGTTTTCACGTTCATCGAAAGAGACAACGATTGGAGTGGATTGGACCTGTTACCGCTGACATACCAAATTGCTATTTGCAAGGAACTCATTCGTTGCAGGGACTCAGCTGAAAAGCTAAAATATCTTCACCTCCATTTGTTCATGTCTCCCAGAAGATACAATCCTCTTGATTTACATATGGGCCCCCCAAATGAGTCTCTACTCATCAAAATCACAGATGCATTATTGAAAGACGCTGCCTTTGACCAAGAATACTACAGACTCGCTTTCTTTAACTGGTTCAGCAATTACGGAGTCTTGGAAGTCATAGAAATGATATTCAACGATAACAGAATTCTCCCCAATGATACCATGTATCGTTCCACACGGCTGCATTATCGAGTACTTGCTCAAAGATGGACGCGCACAACCATGCAACGAAGATCTAATCCACGCGGCGAAAAACGGATACTACAGCGCCGTCGAAGCCTTGATGAAAGACCCCCGAATCAATCCTTCCATTCAAGACAACAGGGCTCTCAAATTAGTTCGCACCAATTTACGAAGACATGGATCCGTCGGTGAACCGTGGTGCATCTCTTGGGAAAAGACTGCATTACAACTCCTGACGGACCCACGCGTGGACCCCAGCGTTGATAGCATTCTGCTTGAAGCTGTTATTAACAATATCCCGAGCATCGTGTCTGCGATTCTGAAAGACCTTCGCGTGGATCCATCTGCAAACGGGAATCGGGCGGTTACTCTAGTTGGACTCATCAACTCAAAGACGGATGAACAGAACGCGCACATGTTTCGGATTTTGTTATCTGATGCAAGGGTGAATCCATCGGCGGACAGGCATGCGGCACTTTATAAAATGGCTGTTCGAGGGCATTGTGAGTCTATTCAGACTTTGTTGAAGGATCCTCGATTGATTGTTTCGGCGGATGAGGGAGGTAAAATATTGGCTGGTGCTGCTGGCAAAGGAAACGTGAATGTGGTCAGGATGTTGTTGGAGGATGGCCGATTTCCTCCCACAGTGCAAGCAGTTTATGACGCAAAGCGGGGAGGACACACTGAGGTACTAGAGGTCTTTTCTGCACATAGAAAGAATAAGCAATAGAATATGCATTTTGTTTAATTTGATTTGAGGTGGAACAAAAAACTTATAAATAAAAAGTCAGTCCTCAAGTCCGCACCTTTCCAGTCCGAACGCCAAATGCCAATGAGTCAAATGGATGATTCAGCGACTACGAGTATCTTGCCGTCGCCAGGCATCACGTTGCTGCCACGTGAACTGATTCAGTCTATCATAGAGCTTCTCCCAATCACCACAGATCTAACTCAAGTCGGATGGGCCTCAAAGACAATCTTTGCTCCAACAATCTTCTGTGACTCTTCCTTCGCCAAGAACCACTTCCTCTCGCAATATAGCAAATTTGGGAAAGAGTCCGCAATTGACTTTGTTTTCAATTTCATCGAACGTGATAATGACAGCAGCGGATTGGACTTGTTGCCATTGACATACCAAACCGCAATTTGTCAGGAACTAGTTTATTGTAAAGAATCTGCAGGAAAGCTGAGATATGTCCACCTCCATTTGTTCATGTCACCAAGAAGATTCAATCTTCATTCTTTACATATGGGCCCCCCAAATGAATCTCTACTCATCAAAATCGTTGATGCATTGATAAAAGACCCTGCCTTCGACCTGGAATATTACAGCCTCGAGTTCTTTCGCTGGTTCAGCAGTTACGGAGTCATGAAGATTATAGAAATGATATTCGACGATGGCAGAATTATCCCCGAAAATTACATGTATCGCACCCCGCACGGCTGTATAATCGAGTACCTGATCAAAGATGGACGTGCACAACCACACAAGAAAGACATAATCTATGCAGCGAAAAACGGATTCTACACCGCCGTTGAAGCTTTCATGAAACACCCAGGAATCGATTCATCCCCATTTTACAACGACGCTCTTCAATTCGTCTGCAGAAACCTATTTAAGCACGAAGACGTTGACACACCCTGGTACGTCTCTTGGGAAGAGTCTGCACTACATCTCCTCACCGACCCACGCGTGGATCCAAGCATCAATTACAATGAACTCCTATATCGAGCTATTATAATCGGCCTAACACGTATCGTGACTGTAATCCTGAAAGATTCTCGCGTGGATCCGTCTTTGGACGGGAACAAGGCTTTACTGAGTGTTGGAAGTCGTGCGACACAGACTGATCAAGAAAACGCGTTCATGTATGAGAGTTTGCTTGCGGATTTGCGGGTGGATCCGTCTGTAGATGGGAATTCGGCGCTTATGCTCATGGCTGTTCGTGGATGTAGCGAGTCTGTTCAGGTTTTGTTGAAGGATCCTCGATTGGTTGTTTCGGCGGATGAGGCAGGTACAATATTGGCTGGTGCTGCAGGGAAAGGAAATGTGAATGTCGTTAAAATATTGTTGGAGGATGGCCGATTTCCTTTCACTATTCAAACTGAGTTTGATGCAGAGCAAGATGTGCTAGAAGTCTTTTCCGCACATAGAAAGACTGAGCAACTGAACCTCCATTTTATTTGAATAAGAAATATATTTGGTTGACATGGTGAATGCCATACGTTCTATTTAGATGCAGTCTCATTATGGTGACAAATATAATTCAGTCATTCTGCAGACGTCAATTGCTTCCAAATTCCGTTACATTGAAAGGAAACTATATGAAAATCACAGAGAATGCAACAATTCACTATCTCGATATCCTTTGTCTTGGTGGCTATCTCTTGAAAGATGATTTGAATGTAAATCCGATTGTCAACCTGACAATGTCCGTCACGAGGAAGGCCTTTATCTGGGTGGCTTTCATAATAATAATGTAAATCAGATTGTACATTGAAACAAAGCAACTGAAAAATTCAGAGGTAGCCTCACAAGCAATGCGTTTATCTGGGTGGCTTTTATCAAGTGAATTACTGATTCTCAACGAATTGGTTGATTTTAACAATTCTTTATTCTTAATTCCATTTTTAAATCAGATAAATGACTCAAATTCTATTGATATTTTGATTGCTTTGGTGGATCTTGATCCTCATCATGACAAATGTTGATTTCAAAGATCCGATATTTGAAATTGTCACAAGGGGGCTGCACATGTGTTGCTTGGGTTCTGAGGTCGAGATCCTCACTTTTTCTTCCTCTGTGCTTGGCAGATTCACATGTTTTGGGGGCTGAACTGAACTTGAAAGCAACGTGGAAGAAAGTGGCTGTGCTCCTCTGGGTTCTCTTTCAATTATCGCTCCTTTGATCCGTGTCAAATGAACAAGGGGGGATACAACTCCAACACCAAATGACACCAACAAAGCGAAAGTGATTTAATTCCAAAGTGATCACGTGGGACAGGTCCAGGGCAAAAACGGACAAGGCTCCTTTCCTTTTTTCCAATTTTTCCATTCACCAATCGAACAGCGCTTTCTTTGAGCCACAACAATGGCCGTTCTCCCACGCACCGCCCATTCGCTTCCTTCGACAACTGCGACCACTGCGATGACTGCGATGACTTCTAGGACAACTGCTAATACAACTGCTATGGCGGACTGCCACAGCCACAGCCACAGCCACCGAAACAAGGCAAACGGGTCTCGTTCGCAGCAACCTCCTCAGTCGCCCACACACACGCACCAACCGACTACGATCGCTCGTGCATCCAAATCGAGCCAATCACGGGCCGGGACATTGCCGCGCTGCGTCTGTTCCGACTGTCGCTGTCGCTGCCAACGACCAACATTCAAAGTACTCAAAACCGACAACGACAACACTTAAAAAGACCGACTCGCAGTCGCCTGTCGACTGGATCACGAGTGTCGCCCAAGCGGCCGCTTCGGAATCGACAACAGTTACTGCCAGACTTCCTTTGCTTCCTCGGATGCTGATTCTTCACTCGCGAGTGTCTGGGACAGAGTTGATCAGTGCTGCTCCCAAGTCCTGCGCTGTATTTAGAATGCATTTAGACACCCATTGTGCTTTGCAATCCACCAAACTCAACTATCTATTTCTACTAGACCCACATACACGGCATGTTTTCTTATATTTGTTGTAATCTACCACCACCCCCCTACTTCATTGCATTGTTATAGATAAGAAAAATAAAACCACATTCGCATCGATGAAATTTCATTTTTCGACACATGAAACAACTTGGCGCCTAAATTCTTGATCCTTATGTTTCAGATTCGCACTTCATAGATTATTATTGCGCAGCAAAGTGTCAGGTCGGAGTATGAAACATGGTGCAAAGCAGGGTTTAAGATGATAGGAAAAACTTGGATTCCATACTGTAACCCTCTTAAAACCAAAATAACTGTTTATTCAAGTCATAACATGGATAGATTCAGTTACAGTTAGTGTTTATCCGGGTGGCTCGAAGGGTGGCTCTCGCTTCCACGTCATCAAAAGTGCCCCGTTTTGTGCCCCACCTCCCACTCACTCAGCCCCCAAATGGAAGAGGCGAACCCAAAAATTGGGAATTGGAGATGGACTCGCCAGCCCTAAAATTTCATCTGACAAATCATCCAAATCGAAAAATGAAGAAAAAAAAATGAAGAGTTCGATTTAATTCGCCGATGGTAGAACTGGATTTATTAGCTGACAAATACTGTAAACCATGAGTCTTGAAATAATATCTGTATGAGGTTTTATTCAGAACAATACACGGAAATGAAGTTTAAAAAAATAGCTTAGAAGCTAGTAAACGTTTGGTTCGAGAGCAGAAAAGGAGCATGCATATCGAGTCAAAATGGGGATCTGGTATCAAAAGAGTACACTTCGAAGACGCAACAGAATACCCATCATATTTCTCCGTAACCAACCGACACCCACCTTTACTCTCCCCACTACTCTCCACAAATGTAGCAACAAGACACCCCGGAGAATCAGTACACTTGAACAAACACTCCTCCTTCCCACCACCATCTCATCAACAACATCATCCCCTTCCGTCTCCCCAGAAACACAAAGCCCATGAACCTCCCCAACCCCACCCCCAATCCTCACCCCCAAAAACCCGCTCCTCGCCCCAAAATCCGCGCCCTCAAACCCGATTTAAGCGCACACTGAGCGGGAGCGTACATTTCAGCTGCAACGCATGTAGGTGTGGACGCACACAAGTCCATGCATTCCTTAACGGATTTAATGGTGGTGGTTTTGAGGGTGGAGTTTTGGATTGAGCCTGTGACGACTATGTAGGTGTTTGGTTTCGCGATGAATGCGAGGGTGTGTGCGGTGAAGAGAGAGAGGAATTGGATGACTTGGAGGAGGGTCATGTTTTGTTTTTTAACTTGAGGTGCTTTTTCAGAAGTGGTTAGACACGTTTTTTTGCTCGCTTTTGAAGTTGGTAGACACAGGTTTAGACTCAAGTTTAGACTTTTTAGTGGGGCTTTGATAAAAGCATTCAAAAGAAGAAAAATGCACTGAAATGTGTGAATCAAGTCTCCTTCTCTGAATTGTCTTCCCTTCAAAATGTTTCCTACCATATTAAGGCAGAGTACAATTGTAACTCAACCGAAAAGAGTCTTTTCCGGTAACTCCTTTTTCTTTACTCAGTAAGTTCGCCTCGTTCCCAGGATTCGGCGAAGAAATTCCTGGTGTGTCAAAGACACCAATCTTTATACGAGTTGTGTTTGTTTTTTTTCAATTGCTTACTGCGAGTGTATTTACTTTATGTGATATAGTTGAGCTTGATGAACTCCACTGTGTGAATTCCTTGAAGATGCTCAGAAAAGTGCTTGTCGTATTGAGCACTTCAGGTTTTTCAAACGACAGGCAGCTGCGAGAGTGGACGGGTACTAGGTTGAGTGAAACATGGACAACAGGATAGATTTCGTTAGCCACATTCATTTTGACCCTTTTCTGGCGAGCTTAATATTGGAACTAATTCTTCGATTAAATATCTCTGAAGTTGGCGGATATGGAAGTAAAAAATGATATAACTGGAGAACCCATCGTTAGCAGCTTCCAGAATACTATTGAAGTATGACATTATGTTGGTTGGGGGAATGTGAGTCGAACCACGCCATCAACAAAAAAAGCACGTCAAAGTTCTCAACAAACCAAACCAACACAAAAGAAGAACTGATAAAATGGGCGAAAGTGCATTTGACACCAGCGACATAATCATAGTCGCCGTTGTAACTGTCGCAACGGGTCTGTTTCTGTGGTGGCGATCCTCTTCAGGTTCCGCATCGGATGCCAACTCAAACAAGGGAACGCAGCCAGCCTCAAGAGACGAACTAAGTGCGAAAGAAGGTACTTTCTCGGGAAGGTAAGCTTGTCAACTTCCGATTGGCTCCCCCTATCCATTGACTCATGGTGCAATGTACTAAACAAAATCATCCCCCAAAACCCCAACTCACCCCTCCATCGATCCTACCATGTTCTCCTCCTTCGTAAACTCCCTCAAATCCGCTCTTTCATCGACTCCTACCCCGCCCCGAAACCTGCAACCGCCCCAATTATCCCCAAAAGACAATCAAAGAAGACAATCACCGGAACGCTGGAAACCCTCCAAACCGAGCACAAATTGCTTCTCTTTTACGGCTCCCAAACCGGAACCGCCGAGGACTTGGCCACAAGAACTGCCAACGAAGTCTACGCCAATTTCGGTGTTGAATCTGCTGTTTGCGATCTGGAGGACTTTGACTTTTCTGACCTGTTGACTTTCTCGGCGGAGACGGATGCGAAGGTTGTGATTGGGTTCTTCTTGGCTACGTATGGAGAAGGAGAGCCGACGGATAATGCTGCTGATTTCTATGAATGGTTTATGGATGGTCGTGGAAAGGGTGAGTTGAATGCAGCGACTAGTATTGCAGCGTTATTTCGAAAGGATCGTGGCGGGTGATATGAGGGAGGATGGTATGGGGGATGTCGTTGGCTGATGTGCGATGGAACAACCTTCAAAATGATTCGACAGCTGAACCTCCGATATTTACAGGTGAAGACGATGACATTGAAGACATTGGCGACGACATTCAAAACGAGAAGCAAGGAACTGGGATTAATTACCTTGTCTTTGGATTGGGAAACAAGACGTATGAACACTACCAAAGTATGGGACGTCGTGTTGCTAGAAGATTCGAAGCTATTGGCGCCAAGAGAATTGGTCCTTTGGGTGAAGGTGACGATGACGGAAGGTATGCACACTTGTCAAGCTTGTATATTGCCAAAACTCATTCATGATCAATAGCATGGAAGATGACTACCTTGCTTGGAAGCCAAAAGCTTTGGAAGCCTTGAGTGCTTTCTATGGAGTCAAGGATATGGGAGGAAAGGCAAATCGTGGAATTCCCCATGTGCCCCTCTTCAACTTATCCGCCGAATCTTCTCTTCCCGACAAGAGTGTATTCCACGGAGAGCTTTCCGGAGACCACAAGCCACGTAGATTCAAGGATGGTCCAGGTGGTGATGATAAGAGACAGTTTGTTGAAGTCAGGTTTGTGTCTTTCAGTTTGCCCATCTACGTCCTCAATATTAACCAATCTGTAATTCAATAGTGCCAAAAAGCGTATCTTGTACGACGCCAAGAACCCTCTCTTCAGTCGTGTCATCGCCTCGCGCAACCTCTTCTCCGAAACATATGACGAAATCAAAGTCTCCTCGACCGATATCGTCCCATCCCCACCAAAGCACTTCACAGCAACTGGCTCTTCCATCAAAGTTCTGCGTCACTGTATCCACATGGAATTCGATCTCTCCAACACCGGACTCCGCTACGAGAGCGGTGATCACGTCGGTATCTATGGTGCAAACTCTGTCGAACATGTTACCGCGCTTGCTCAGGCTCTCGGATTGAGTACTGGGGCATTGGATGAGGTTGTCAAGTTGAAGGCAACACTGCAAACCGGTTGAGTGCGATGGCCAAGATGCCGTTCCCAAACCCATGTTCTGTGCGAACTGCTTTCACGCATTATTTGGCTATTACTTCGCCTATTAAGCAGCATCAGTTGGAGGTTCGGGTTTTTGTTCACTTGTCACGAAATGCTGACATGATTCAATAGCTGATGGCAAAGTATGCTACCAGTGAAGTTGAGAAAGAAGTCATTTACAGCTTAGTCGATGATCGTACATTGTATATTGAGAAGATTGAGACTCCACAGAAGAACTTGGCTGAGATTTTGAAGGATTTCCCAAGCGTCAAGGTTTGCACCCTCTGTTTCTCTCTCCTTACTATGTGATTGACTCAAATAATAATAGCTGCCTCTCCAAGTTGTTCTCGGAGAACTCCTTCACCCCATCGTTGTTCGCTACTACTCGATTTCTTCTTCATCCAAGAAAGAGCCTCAAACTGTCAGCATCACCGCCGTTGCCGTCCGTTATGCACTTCCACAGAAATCATTGATGCAGAACGACTCCGCACCAGCTCATATTAGCTACAAGGAAGGTCTTGTTACATCTTATGTTAACCGTCTGCATGAGGGAACTAGTGGACTTCCAACACCATCGGCGGATGCTGAGGGTGTTTACAGCAGCCCAGCTCTTCCAACGCACGTCCCAATCTTTATCCGCACCAGCTCCTTCAGACTGCCACGTGATTGTGCTGCCCCAATCATTATGGTAACATCTATCCAACTGACTTTACAACTTTTCTAATCTTCTATTTTCTTAGATTGGTCCAGGAACAGGTGTCGCACCTTTCCGTGCCTTCCTCCACGAACGTGTCCACATTGCCGCCGCAGGTACATCCAAGAAACCTGTCGGCAGCACTTGGCTCTTCTACGGATGCCGTCGCACAGAAGAGGATCACCTCTACAAAGACGAAATCGGAACTCTCCTCAACACTGTCGAATCCTGGAAATCAAGCACCGACGAGACAGAAAAGGCCAAGGCGTTCGATCTACGTGTTATGAATGCGTTCTCGCGTGTTCCTGGACAGCCAAAAGTGTATGTCCAGGATCTTGTGAGTAAGATGGGGAAGGAAGTGTACGATGTGTTGGACAAGCAGCGTGGATACTGTACGTCTGTGGAGATGCTAAGAACATGGCAGCGGATGTTTCGGTGTTGTTGCACAAGTTGGGGCAGGAGTATGGTGGACGGAGTGAGGAGGAGGCCAAGAAGTGGGTCAAGAACTTAAAGACTACTGGAAAGTACCATGAGGACGTTTGGTAAATGATTTATTGAAGTAAAGGACGTATATTTCTACAATATTTATTCCTGGCGAGACGTAGAAGTGTAGTACCAACAGTAATGTGGGATTCAATTCAACTTTGGTTGGATGAAATTAGTGATTGTTCTACGTTCTAATACAGCTCAAGAAGTGGAGTCGGTGGGTGTTGTAGAAGATAGGGGTGATGTTAGTTAAGTGACATGATGAGAAATGGAAAGGTGGGGATTACTCATTGCCGCACAATTTTGATTGTGCTTGGAAGCAGAGAGATACAAGGCCAAATCGACTGGAAATGCAGTCTCAGTAATATCAAATCAATCTATAAAAACTCAGCTATATCCGCCAAGCTGTTTCTTTTCCCCACTGATTTCTTGGAATTCAAGGATGTTGGAAACAAAAAGTGAACAACCCATGCCTTACCTTCAGGCAGACCGCTATCCTTCCGATGCCACCATACTAGACACTGTCATTCCTCAAGAATCAAAGACTCGAACCCGTTTGGTTCAGAGACAAAATGTTTCCTTCCTGAGCCGTTGGACATACAGGTGTGTTAATTTGTCAACTTGTATAGTGAACTGCAACTGAAACCTTTCTTCTGGATTGATAGCTATGTAACTGATATTATTCGACGAGGAGAGAAGACTCAGTTGGGTGAAGAAGATTGGCCGGAAAACAATCACGAAGATGATGCAGAGATCCTGTCCACTTCTATCATGAATGCATGGAACAAAGAGCTGGCAGAAAAGGGACCTGAGAAAGCTTCATTGGTTTGTTCCATTCAAAGTGGTAAATGGCATAACAAGACTCAACAACTTTGAAACAATCACAGGGTTGGGTAACACTGAAAGTCCATCAACGTCTCCTTGCCGCCTGTGCCTTTTTCTTTTTACTTGAAGAAACCGTTTTGTTAGTGTCTGCTTCCTTCTTGAGCAAGCTCTTGATTTGGTTTCAAGATCCGGCGGCGAATTATGGCCCAGTAAGAAGTTCTTTCACCCTACACAAAGTTTCAACTCAGACAACATTTTTTAATTAGGGATTTTCATACTGTGTCGTTTTGTCTCTTTGCGCTTTGTTTGTTGCCGTTGTACATCACATTTCATGGTGGTTCTCCAATCGTCTTGGTACTATACGAGAATCCAATTCATTACTGCAATCTACAAGAAATGTATGCGACTTTCAATTTCGCATACATCTTCCTCAGGATATATTGTGAACCTTGTTGCAAACGATGTGAATCGGTTTGAAGAAGCTGCCAACTTTTTCCTGTTTCTTGGAATCGCACCGCTGATGCTTGTTGTTGTGACGGTTTATTGTACCTGCAGATTGGAAATGCAGCCTTTGTGGCTAGTTTTGTCACACTGCTTGTGATTCCAGTCCAATTATGGGTTTCGAAAATGTTTGGAGTGTATCGCCGTGCGTGTGTTGAGCCAAGAGACGCGAGACTCAAGTATATTAGTGATATGTTGAATGGAATTATGATGGTCAATTGTATGCGTGGGAACGGCCTTTGGTGGAGAATATTGATGGATTAAGAAAGAATGAAGTCAAGAATGTAAGCCATGTTGTCAGACAATATGGTTCTAATCCATGTTTTGTTACAGATGATGAAAGCTTCTATTCTCCGTGCAATTAACTTGGCCTTCTACCAAACGTTTTCTTGTTTCATTGAGCTATTTGCATTTGGTTCTTACCACCTGATGGGCGGAACCTTGACTCCATCCAAAGTTTACACCACTATCGTACTCTTACAGTCTTTGAAATGGAACATGGGATTGCGTTTCCCAATGGGTCTCCAGTTCTCTATCGAATCCCTCGTCTCGTTCCAAAGAATCCAAAAGTTTTTGATGCTTCCTGAAATCGAAACTACTTCAACGAATGTAACTGATGAGTCCCTTGACCCATCCATTGTATTGCAGCTTCAGAACGCATCTTTCAACTGGCCTGTCTCACCTCTCGCAACTCCCTCAGAAACAAAGAAACAAGACGCAAAGTTCCAAGCGACAGAAGAAGAAGCCCAAACATCCCGGGAGATTCTTAAAAACATTTCTCTCACACTTCGAAAGTCTCAAATGGCTGTGGTAATTGGCCCTGTTGGATCTGGAAAAAGTTCCCTTTTGAACGCCGTTCTCCGTGAAATGGAGTGTCATGAAGGATCTCTGTATACTCCACGAAACCTTCGAATCGCGTATGCATCTCAAACTCCATGGATCCTGAGTGGAACTATCCGCGAGAACATTCTGTTTGGATCAAAACTGGATATTGAGAAACTGCGTCGCGTCATTTACGCGTGTGCCCTGGAGAAAGATATTGAATTGTTTGAATATGGTCTTGACAGTCTGGTTGGAGAACGTGGTGCATCGTTGTCAGGAGGGCAGAAGGCAAGGTTAGCACTTGCGCGCGCTTGTTATTCCGACTCAGACTTGTTGTTGTTGGATGATCCACTGTCTGCTGTGGATGCCAAAGTTGGACGACACCTGTATAATGAGTGCTTGAACGGGCTTTTGAAAGACAGGGCAAGGTTTTGGTTACGCATCAGTTGCAGTATGTCATTGGTGCCGACCATGTATTGTTGTTGGAGAACGGAGAAGTTACTGCTTCTGGGTCGTACGAAGCTGTTATGAACACTGCATCAAGCTTTAGTACGGTGATGAAAGAGTTTACGGAGAGGAAGGATGAAGAAGCAGAGGGTGACGAAGATGCTCCTGATGTTATCAAGAAAGCTGGTAAGCCTAAGAACGTCGAAAATGGAGCAGCAACTGCCAAGGTCGAGACTACAGAAGCAATTGAAACTCAGTTTGTCAAAGAAGAGGCTGCGAAGGGAACTGTTGCACTTAAAGTATACCGTGATTATTTCCGCGCTGGTGCCTCATGGTTCTCTATTGGAATTCTCCTCCTGGCGATGGCAGCTGGAAACATTCTGTTGATTATGACTGATTGGTGGGTTGGCCAGTGGGCGGCTCAAGCAGACCAGAACGCTCCGAAGTGGGGGTGGGCTTTCCTTGGATTTACCATTGTAACTCTTTTCGTGGTCGTGGGTCGTTCTTTGATGTTCTTTACTATTTGTATCACGAGTTCATGGAAGCTGTCGCAAGATATTGTTCAGTCTGTATTTGGAGCTGAAATGCGGTTCTTCGTTGAGAATCCTGTGGTAGAATCATGAAGTGAGTTGTATGCCATATTTGCAATTTAAACTAAACATTTGCAGCCGCATGTCGTCCGACTTGAACCGAGTTGATGAAAACTTGCCATGGACCTTATTTGACTTCGTTGTAGCAACCCTAACAGCTCTCTCAACAATCATCCTCGCATGTTCCCTTCTTCCAATCGTCTTAATCATCATTCCACCAATGGGATTCATCTTCTACAAGATCCGTCAACTCTACATTATTACTTCGCGACAAGTCAAACGTGAAGAAGCCATCACCCGTTCTCCCGTTACGCAACTATTCCAGCCACAATCGAAGGTCTCTCTACTGTGCGAGCTTTCCGCGTGCAAGAACGTTTCATTGAGACCTTCATCGAACTGCAGAACAAAAACACACGCATAGCGATTCTCTATATTTCCATTAGTAGATGGCTTGGATTACGATCGGACGTTATTGGTGCCCTTTTCCTCACTCTTGTTGTGTTTGCAACTGTGGGTGTGAGTCGTGTATCCTCCTTACAGCTTTCTGGATCCAATGTTGGTTTGATTTTGACTTATTCACTCAATTTGGTTGGATCGTTACAGTGGGCGTTCCGGCAGTCTACTGAGGTTGAGAATTTGATGACTCAACTGAACGTGTTCTGGAATACACACGGATTCCGAAGGAGCCTGGAGCGCAGGAGCCTGTTGTAACCCACCTCCTGAATGGCCGAGTGCAGGTGAAATTGAGTTCAAAAACTTGTCATTGCGGTATCCACCAAGCGAAAAGAATGTGCTTAAGGATATCAGTGTCAAGATTCCAGCTGGGTCCACTGTTGGTATTGTTGGAAGGTATGAAGTTAATTTTATTGTAGTTTGAAACTGATTGACCTTACAGAACTGGGGCCGGAAGTCCAGTATGCTTCAAGCTCTGTTCCGTCTTGTCCAACCATCTGGACAAATCCCATTGATTCTATCCCAACAGCCAACATCCCATTGCAAACGCTACGTTCATCCATTTCCATCATTCCGCAGGACCCATTCTGTTTCCGAGGAACCTTCGTTTCAACCTCGATCCCACCTCTACACACACCGACGACGAATTATGGTCCGCTCTATCCTCTGTCCAGCTTGAAAAAACAGTTTCGTCACTTCCTGGAAAACTGGACGCGTTTGTCAGTGAAAACGGAGGAAACTGGAGTGTTGGTGAACGCCAGCTCATTTGTCTTGCGCGTGCGATTCTCAAAAAGAGTCGCGTGTTTGTCATGGACGAAGCAACATCTGCTGTTGACTTGAACACGGACTCGTTGATTGCAAAAGTGTTACGAGACAAGGGTGGTGTGTTTTATGGAGCTACGACTTTGACGATCGCGCACAGACTCAACACTATTATTGATTACAACTATGTGATGGTGCTTGATCAGGGTGAATTGGTTGAGTTTGGTGTTCCGCATGAGTTGTTGCAGAAAGATGTGGGACGGGCGGATGCATTCTTTGCTCGACTGGTGAGTGAGACTGGAGAGGAAGGGCAGCGAGTGCTGTCCAAGATGGCATTAGATGCGTACAACGAACGCAAAAATTAAAAAGGATAATTATTTCGATTGGAATAAATCTCATGTTATTATGTTTTTGGAAGGTTTAGGGAAAAGTAACGAAAAAAGAATAGTTTCTTTCCGCATCCACGTCAACTGTAACGTGGTGGGTCATTCGACTCGTTTGTAACGTTAAGACCCAAATCAGGATACAAAACACCGGTGGCTCTTCCTATTTCAACTTGGATTGGTGCTAACAAGAATTCCGTGCTTCGCGTCATTTCAGGCTTCATGTCTTGCAAGTGAGCAATAGTTCTCAAATCTCTATGATCATATTCCAATGCTCTAACAACGTCTTCAGATTCATCAAGTGAAATACCGCATGAACTGAAGAGGGACATGATGAGTTTGGATCTGAGGGACGCAACGTGGTTGGAGACTCTTACCAATTCCTTGTGCTTTTCAACAAGAACTTGGTAAAGGCGATTGACTTCAGTGATCATAAACTATTTGATTGATTTAATGCCAAACGTTCAAATTGACAAATGAGCATGAAATAGCTTTATACCTGATGTGCCCTCTTCGTTGTAATTGCCGCTTGTTCTGGCCGCCAGTGAGGTTCAAACACAAATTTCTTTTTGCACAACGAAAAAGATGAAAATCTGGCTAATGGTTGATGCCACATTACAGCATTTGAAACAATCTGGCGCGAAAGAACCGCCAAATTCTCAGCATATTCTGGATTTAGGGAGCGGGGACGTCAAGTGCATGCGAGACTTCATACAAAGCGCGAAACGCATTGTGCAGATTCTGTGCAGCATCGTTAAACATAGTAACAGATTTATCAAGGACTCTGGAATACACAATCTCGTCCAAATCGTTTGCAACCACCATCAGTTTTGTCAACACGACAAACCACTCAATTTGAGCTTCTTTGTGGTTTGAAAAAACGTTCTCAGCTTTTGAAGTTCCCTTTCGTTATTGGAAATCAATGTCTCCAAATCGACTTGGTTGGAAGTTGCTACGGCCAAAGCATTGGCTGTTTTAGTTTTTGATTTTGCAAAGACGAGCCTTTTGTTGCTGCTGTAGCTAGATCAACTTCTGTCTTTGCGTCATCGAGTTTGATCTTCTTGAGTTCGATGGATCGCTTCAATTCTAGAATACGTTTGGCCTGTACGTCAGTTATTCAAATAGTTATGGCATTAGATCGCTTCAAGACAAACCTCTGGGCTCTGAGCTGCTTCTGACACCTTGTTGGTGAGATGCACTCAAGGTGTTGTCAATAGTGTTACTCAACCATAGCGAAGTCTCACCATACTGACGGCAGAGTTGATCAAGAGCAGAATGGCCAATCATTTGGTGTTTTTGTGAGTTCGAAATTACCCCAAATTTGGTGGGAGAGTTGCATGGCGGACTCGGACTTTCAAATGAGAAATGTCTGATTAGAACTTTGTTATATGCGATTTAACGTTAATACTTATCTTTTAATAATATATGTATACATTTACTTTTTTATCCATATCCTTTAATTTTTTTCACTACTTATTTTTGTTCTGTGCGTGCATTTTACTTACGTCTGAAGAGAAAAACAGTGCACCATTTCTCAAACATATTTCGCTCGACCACGTTGTCGTTATTGCATTTGGACTTTGTTGAAGGAAACAATTCTAATTTCCTCTTGCTTTGTGAAACATTCATTATTACAGCCATTCAGTTGATATTTTGGCATTTTGTGAATACTTCCAAAGGCATTCAAAACATTCATCAACAAAAGGAAGAAATGATGTTTCATTGCCACTTCTGAAGCTGGCAACTTTCCTACGTCGCAGAATCTTATCCAGCGGATTATTCAAAAGTCGGATGTTGATGTGACAGTGCCAGTTTTGCAGAGCGACTATATCTTAATCAATCGACAAAATAGTTAGAAACGCCAGCTAAAGCATACAGTCTCAGTTTTATAATGAATCTAAATTGATAAGCTTAACAGAGTTGAAAATGACGAAGTGGGTTTTAAATCAACTTGATGTCTGGCACTGCCTGTTGCACATCTTGTCTGAAATCATGGTAATACACTTCATCATCGAATCCAAACGCATTCTGCAGCGTAAAAACCATTCGCATAATAAACCGTCCGATTCTTGCTTCCGCTTTACTTGACGCCTTCATTCGCGACCCTGTCTTGCGCGCTGTTTCCGAACACAACCGAGTTCTAGGAATACGAATTTGATCGTACTTTTCAAAGGCAGTCTTGAAATCGTCTTGGAAGTGACCCATCAAATCTGCCAGAACACCCGCATCTTCAAGGGCTTGATTGAACCCTTGACCATAAAACGGAATAGTTCCGTGTGCCGCATCACCAATCAAGACAACGCGTCCTTTGTAAAAGGTTTTCAAGTCTGGAAGGTCATACAAGTTTGCAGGAGTCACGCGCTTAGAGTAACGAATACAATTGACGACACTCTGGTCGGCTCCCCAAGATGCAACAGTATCCGCCAACAAAGCAGACTCCTTTGGCAAGTCTGAGAAAGGTCTCCAGTCGTCTCCAGCATCAAAAAGCTTCTTCGGGTTCAAATCAACGACAAAGAATGCGCCCACGTCCTTTCCACAACGAGCACCGGCAATCAAGCGACTGTTCAACGGGTCGCCGTAAATACCTGCATTATGCTTGAAGTCAACCACAGTTCCGTCTGTGCGTTCTCCAAGATCAACAACACCAACATAACCAGTCCCAAATGCCTCTGGTTTCGACGCCTCTGGAAACACAAGCCGCGTGTAATAGAGTGAATACCATCAGCGCCAACAACAATATCCGCAACCACAACAGTACCATCCTCAAATTGGACAGTAACATCATCAGCAGTTTGTTCAAGATTCTTGATTCTCTTTCCACCAAAGTTGGAATCCCTGCATCATGAGCTGCCTTCATCAGTGCCGAGTGGACTCTGGACCGAAGCACTTGGTACGATTCGACTTCACCCTTCTTCTGAGTCTTCTGACCAATACGATCCTACATTCCCCCCGTTATCACTCGCAGAAGCTCCAAAATGTATACTTACTGAACCGTCCAACAACAAGAAGTTGTACTCTTCCAAAGGCACACCTTGTTTGATTTCATCAAGAACTCCCGTCAAGCCCAAGTGTTGAAGAGCCTTAATTCCATTCCCCAGCATTGAGAAGTCCCCGCCTACTTCGCCAAACTGGATTGGCTGGTCATTTGTATCGTTGCTGGTGCTGACTTTGTCGTAAAGGGTTGGCTGAATGCGGCATTCATGAAGCTCGTCTTCCAGATCGTCTTCCATCTCCATCCATTATCTCTTCTCGTCTTCCATCTCCATGGCCTTCTTTGTTGCGGACTTGAACCCTGCTAAGCTGTTTGATGCAGGAGACGACTGGCGTCCGTACACGGATCTGCCAAAAGAGTCTGCAAAATTAGCTGAGCTGGTGGCATCTTGGGGCACGAACGCGGATTACTCCCGCCAATTTGTATGATCTTCCAAATTTGTCGGCTTTTCATAAGGGACGTGTTGTTTTGGTTGGTGACTCTGCTCATGGAACTGTACCGTTTTATGGGCAAGGACTGAACCAAGCTATTGAGGATGCCGGTGTACTCTCGGATTTGTTTGGTTATTTTGAAGACGATTACAAGAAAGTCTTTGAGGTGTACGACAAGATCCGTGTTCCCCGTACAAGACTTTGCTCGGCGGCGGCGCGTAAAACCGCAGCTCGTATGAAAGCATCAAGCAAGATGGATTTGAGAATTGGACGTTTCATGATGAAACTCGTTTTCAACATTTTGAGTCTTATCGGAGCAGACGATGAGGTCTATTTCCATGACTACCGTGATGATGTAAAGAAGGCTATTCCAGATATTCAATTCAAGTAGGCTCGGTGATGTGTGTTTTTCTTTGCCATAGTTTGTTCAGTTATTATTCCCAATAAATAGAAGTTCGTTACTAGAACAAAACCAAAGGATAGAACCCTTGAAACTGTTAAAGTGTCTCCAATTTTTGTTCTCTGATCATGAGGTAAATGCGGGTTTCTGCGGAACATTGCCTTTCGAAACGAAAGTACCAACTTTCCGCAAAAGATCGTATTTTCGTCGACGAAATAGTAGCAGACCCAGAAGTCGTTGAAACCTCGTTCATCATTCCAACACCATTCACAACATCAAAACCGAACACCATCTTTCCCCCCTCATGTTGAGTGAAATCAGACAAAATAAAAACCTCCCTTTCCGTCCTCATTACGAGTATTAATCACATTACCACCTTATGAACAATTGGATATTCGCTGAACGATTTTTCTGAGTTAAAAGATCTCAAAACCACAACTGAATTCATCTCACTACTGACAGTGTGTCTCCTTGAAACGTTGTAAGATTAGTTTGCCGCCAATCTTGGATTTGTGACAACCCCGTCTCTGTCATCCACACACTAAATTCTCTTTCAAAACTTCAAACAAAGAAGATTGAGTCTTAGAAAAGAATAATCACGGGGTTTTATTTTCTGGCGCACACATCGTGAGTATGTTTTTAGTAATTGAGCATTTGTTTGTGACGGGGGGCTCATGAAGAATTCGTACAACATTGTATGGCTAGAAGTTAAGCCAGCTTGCTTGATATGCCATTTGTGGGTGTTATGGAGCTTACCTATCAATAGGCAACCTAACACACATTGTCATAATGTTAAAATAGAAAGATATGAACAGCGCGGGGATAGGTGTTATTAAAGGCGCTAAAGGGGGTGCTAGCAGGGTGCTAGCTTTGCAAACGCCACGAAGGCATCTTTCACAAGCCAAGCGTTTATTTTCTGTGGAGTCAACAAGAATAGGGTAAGGGTGGAAAGGGGAGGGTGGAAGGTAAGGTAGTTGGTCTTCCCATTTTCTGCAATGGTTGGTTTTCGTCCGATTCGGAAATAAGAGAGAGAGAGCCGCCTGCAACCTGGACCTGTTTCCCTTGATCCCCCGCGACCACCACCACCAGCCAGCACCACCAGCCACCCACTTTGAAGCAAGGCGCTTTGACACAACTCTTCTCGCAAGATCCAAGGCACCGCAACTGTTCCTGCATCGAGTCCCAGACCTGAAACACTGGAAACCCTGCCATCGCATCGCATCGCTTCGTCAAAGCAAAAACTAAGCACCGACCCGCGCCGACATCCGGACTCTTTCAACTTGTTTCGGACACTGTGATCCCTGTTCTGTCTGTTAAGTAAAAGGTGAGGAACAAGGTCAAAGAGTGATAATTGAGCAATGGTCCTTTCATTGTTGCCTCTGCCCATCCCTCCCTCCCTTCCTCACTCTTTCCTTCCTTCCTTCCTTCCTTCCTTTCTTGATTGCAACTGGAACCCTGCGAAGGAAGAACAAGAGCGAGAAAGCGAAAGCGAGTTGATCTATTTTCGTTTCTTCACCGTCTTCGTCTGTCTTCGATTCGGACTCGCTCTCCCGAAAAACGAAACAAACGCACGCCAAACACCGGACACGATTTCGTTTTCACGGCGGAGTTCATGTTTCGGACACGGACAAGAAATCGGACTAAAAACGCATTTTTAAACAGGACTTTGGACACTGAACAGAAAGGTTGTTTGAATGGCAACGACACGACATCGACAACGACTCGGATGAGTGTGGATGCACTTCCTCTTTCGCTTTCCAGTGAACACAACACGAACACGAACACGAACACGAACTCAAAGTACCGTTGAATCAGTCGTTTGCTTCAATTGCCTCGGCCTTTGCCTGGCTCACTGTCTCGCCCGCAAAGACCTGTTCAATGCCAACTCAAAAGGACTCTGACTGGTCGTGCGGCATTGACGGACTGACTCCACTCGAACTCACTTTTGCAACGGAAGAAAGAACCCAAGAATGGATGTCAAGGTGTGTGTTCGTGTTTGTGTGTTCGTGTTCGGACTCCTTCTGTCCCCCCCATCTAACCAACCTTCTGTCACAGATGTGCATTCATTTCAGACTCATGTCCAATTTATGAATATTCACCCTTCAGCAGCAGCAATAACAACAATACAGACAACGACCCGTCTTTGAATCCTTCAGATAATTCAATCTCGTTCCCAACTCCAAATCCATCTCCCCTGAAATCCAAGCTCCAAAGTAAACGGCAAAAAGCACAAGCTGTGTCTCAACCAATGCTACACTTTCCTCCATCTACTCCTATTGATGCATCATCATCGTCTTCCTCTTCTTCTGCTATGATCCCTCATCCACAAGGAAACGACGCCGTAAAACTCCAAGAAGCTACAACACTCCTCCAATCTACCCTCGGAAGTCCATACCGCCGCCGTCGTCGTGGAATGTCTCTTGCAGCCAAAACAGAACACTTGACAGTCGCCCTTGAATCTCTCCGTCAGAAACGAAGTGCCGAACAAGCTGGACTCATCCACCTTCTCAAAACCAAAGATTCTGTGCTTGGCAATTATGGGAAGGAATTGAGGAGGTTTGTGGGTGGTGAAGAAGGAGGAGATTATGAAATGGAGATGATGACTTTGAACCGCCCGTCTTGACTGCATCCTCTTCAAGTCTATCCACACTCAAAGAAGAAGACAGTAGTGGTAGCGGTGGTGTACAAGAAGATTTCTCCGAATACCCTCCTACCACACAGTTCCCAGACGATGACGACGACGACTTCAACCTCACAAAAGGAAAGAAACGGCGACGGAGAACAAACACTACTGGAAGTATATCCATCAAACACGATCCATCCTCTTCAACAACCACCACCACCTCCACTACAATACCGAAACGGAAACCTCCCACACGTCGTCAAAACCATCATCCGTCCACGTCGCCTCACCATGCACAACCCTCTGCTTCTACATCAACGGTGTCAAGAAACGTACGAGATCGGAACTGATTCCAGGCCCTGAAAGTGCTGGGTATCCCGTTGATACAGCGTACCTCCTGTCTTCAGCTGCGGAACTGATTAGTAGACAGGATGCTGCTGCTGCGGAAGCTGCGTTGATGCAGATGGATGTTTCTGCGTCGGAGGTTGTTGGTGTTAGGGTGAAGGAGGAAGGGCAGGGAGGGAGGGAGGAGAATGGGTTGGATTTGTTGGCTATGGCGCTTGGGTTTTAATATGAGAGTGTAAGAGTATTATTTGGATTTTTGGAGATGATTAGGGGTATTAGAATGTTGGGGAGCTGAGAAGAGGGGGGCGTTGCTGGTTATTATATGCTTTTTTTATTATTAGGTGGGAAGGGATGTGACCATATGGGAGAGCGGCACATTGATCATTTAGCTTGTTATTTCTTTTGGTTTCATTTTTGGGAGGTGTATTTTTTTTTGGTGCAAGGCAAGGGAGACAGTATGATAAAAGAGAGAGTATATTATTCATATAATATTCCATTTATAAAAGTCTTACTGCAGGCACAACGTTTAACCAAAACCCCGAACAAGTGTTACCACACATCTTCATGATACCTACCCTCCCTCTTCAACCCTTAACCCACTCCCCACCACCCCCTCCGCAACCCTCCAAACCTAACCGCAACAGTCTCCAAAGCCTTCAAAACCCCAGCCGCCATCCCCTTCGCATCCCCACACACATACAAAACACCTCCACCCACCCCAATCAAGCACCTCAAAAACATCCCTCCCCATCTCCACAACCAAATCTTGCACATACACCTTCTTCTCACCTCCCCTCCCTCGAAAACGCATTAAACACGCGAATGTCAACGTTCATCGAAACACCCGTTCCAACAAGCCCCGCGATCTCGTCTTTGTACAGGTGGTCTTGCGTCGTGCCGCGACACCCGTAGAACAACCATGTACGACCGACGGGGGTCCCAGACTGAGCAATGTGCACGCGGTCTTGGATGAACGCGCGGAATGGGGCTATGCCTGTTCCTGGTCCGATCTGGATTCCGAAATAAGGGTGAGAAGCGTTGTTGGGAGTAGGGAGGGGGGGGGTTTACCATTATCACGGGGGTGAGTGGGTTTTGGGTAACCGGAACGTGCTTGTACGTATGAAGAGTGGGAGGTGTGTTGTGAATGATGGGAGTGTTGGATCTGTCGTTGGTTTTTGTAGGCCGGTTGTCCTTCATGTAACCGATATATATGTGACGTGACAGGCCCTCTTTGAACGCGATATGGGCGGGTGTGGTGGTGGGAGGTTCGGGGAGGGTGGGTGAGGGAGGATGTAGCGGACTGTTACGGCGGTTATGCTTATTGTTTGGGGATCTTTTAGGGAGAGGAAGAGATTGAGTAGTATCGGACTGCGAGTGGTGTGAGAAGTTCACCGAGACGACTGAAAGTGGGACTTTTTTTTTATGCGGTGAGATTTGGAAATTTGTGGTTGGTGACCATGAGGTTGTTTACCTTGATGCTTGGGAAGTGTGACAAGACTTCTCAAGGTTCATTTGGGGCTTTTCGACTTTGGCGACGTAATCGGCGTGGTTGTCAGCAAGCGAGAAAATAATCTGCTTCTCATTTTCATTTGCTGTGTATTTCCCCAAAATCTAATCCAGCCTGTCTCAGATGCGAAAATATTGGAATAGGAACATACCTCAAGATGATGCGTTTAACCACATTTCCAATCGCCAAATAGTGCGTGAAAGCAGTTCGCACCGAACAAGGAGTGGAAACGGAACAGTCGCTGACGGATTGTTTGCCTTCAAATTGATGACCTGATTCAACTCTTCGTCACTGAGCCCAAGAATCTTCGCAAGTGCTTGAACCGCGTCTACGGAATTCGCTCCATATATTCCAACATGATCTCCAGTTTCATACCGCATTCCGCTTTCTGAAATATCGAATTCCATGTGAATACAATGACGGTCGACTTTAATCGATGGGGTTTGAGTCAGTGTGAAGTGCTTAGGCAGAGGGTGGGGACAATGTCTGTTGCACTGATGTTGTGTTCGTCGAAAGTTTCTGAGAAGAGGTTACGTGACATGGTTATCCGACTGAAGAATGGTGTTTTCGCGTCGTATTTTTGGGGTGGGCTGGGAATTGATTTGTTGAGAACTGGAATAAAGGCTAGTTTTTTTCAAACCTTGCTTCTCGAATCGTTCCACTCGCGTCTTTACTGAATCGCCGTGGCTTTGCTGTTGCAGAAAGTTCGCCATAAAATATATTCGCGGATGGAGTCGATGTTTCAACGGACAGTGAAAACAGTGGAGAGTGAGGAGTGTCCCTCGAGGGCTTAGCCGTTTCAACTGGTTTCATACCATAAAAACCCTCAAAGAGTCCAAGATATCGTCTTCCAAGCCACGAAATCAGCCTCCGTGCTACGAAACGTTAAAATACCATTCGGACTGCCAAGGATCAGACGAACCTTTTACTCGCGTCTCCCAACCCAACGTCACCAACCCGTTTCGCACCAATCGCATCAAACCTTCGAGTAATTCTACGCGCAACCGCATTAAACTGTTCGTGCGTTCGATCTCCTAACCCAAACACCAAATAATTCAACCCAACACCTTTCTGCTTCACAACCATTTCACCACCAATCTCTCAACCTTATCATCCGCCCCTAAAAAACCCAAAAACTCATCAGCAATTTACCTCACAGAATTACGTCACTTCTCACCTTTCCCTCGCCCATCCATCAACCACTCATAAAGTCATACGCATTATCCGTGGGATCCCCTCCCCATACGTAGCCATCAAAACCCAACAACAACTTTATCCACTCGTCCAGCCGTCACCGTGAGTAACCCAGACATATCGTATTCAGCAGGATCGCAGACAGCTGTTTCAACCCCCACATGCGTGTACACGTCGCGTGCGAGACGGTGGGAGAGGTCTTTTGCGGTACCGGTTTGTGTTCCGTAGAAGAGGATGAGTTTGTTGGACGTATGAAGGGAATTCAGCGTCTCTCCAATTGACTTTTTGGAGGGTTTCATGGGGGCTGGTTGTTTTGGGGCTGGGATTTGAATTGGATTGGAGATGGGGATCGCTCTTTTCGGGGCGTGGAAGTGCTGCGGTTGTGTGGGTCCTGACGAGGGACGTGACGATGTTGGAGTTGATGTGGTTGAAAGTGGTTTTGAAGGGTCTTCATGGATTCTGGAATCAGGTACCCGACGAGACATTTGTCGCCCATGATATAGTCCATATTAACCCACTGATTTCCAAAAAAGAACGTGTGTAAGGATACGCGAAACCAAGGCAATTAAGGGAAAACACACCACAGGATGACTTTCATGAATAACTCAGTCGCATCGATTCCAGCACCTCTCATCAACTAATTCCAAGAAGTTAACGTTCACTAGATCATCACACGTTTGGAATCGACGGGGTATCTGGTAATACCTGAGCAACGCCTCCAGGATGATACGGCAAGTACATTGTGCAACAATAAACCTTCCCCTGAAACGCCATCCACATGTCATCCTTGGTTCGATGTTTCGCGATCTCGGAAGGGTATATCGTTGTAGTTGTTTGACTCCACCACGCATATCCGTTCCAGAAGCTTTCAGTTTCCCCCAATCTACGCAATCAGTCAGTATTAATTGGTCGTTGGAGGATGGGGAGGATGATTCAAGGTACCCATCGTAGAGTGGCCAGGACCAACAGGAACCTTCTTTCTAGCTACTCCAACCTGCTCCCTTCCTCTACTGGAACTGCCTCCTGCGATCTGAGGTGAACCTGCTCTTGAGGTTGATCAGTACAATGCTCGAAACTTAACAAATACTCGCAGAACCTTTCATCGGAAACTGGTTGTCATTGATGCTAATGGAGGGTGGTCCAGCGTTATCGTCAGACGACGCCTCTTCTTCACTTTCGGTAAATACTACTTTGCGCGGGAGCCGTGCATTATGGCCGTTTGTGGATGGAGAAAGTTGTTTGACATGATTTGAAAACAATCAATCGTCACAGAAAGAATAGAATATAAACGGAAAGGGAACATGTCAATAAAGCTAATATATTCGAAGATAGAAACGACACACACCACCACCGCCCAACAATAGGTACAAAAGGAAAATATAATAAATAATGTGTGTGTGTGACTTGTGCGAAATGCGGAATAAGGAAAAATGAAAGAGGTAATAGTCTATATCTGAAGTTGCGTAGGTTCCATCATGCTTCACATTTCAGGTGCATCTGCAACAGAACTGTTTCCGGGGCAACATTCTGAGCGAAAGCGTTTGCACGACTCGCGTTACGATTCTTGAAGGCGCCTCTAATGATGGGTTGTTGACGAACTAGATGAGCCTCCAACTGAAATATTGATGGATACATCTGCACCACGACGCCGGTTCAACAAAGACGTCGACGAAGAAGAAGACGAAGATCCGCCATGTACTTCTTGAAAAGCAGAAGTCAGAATTTGACTTCTAGTGCCTGCCGTGTTTTGCAGGTGTCTCGTGAGTTGATTCCTCAATTCATTTCCATCAATTCCAACAGACATTGAATGCTGCTGATTGTTTTGATGATTTGCAGTGAAGAAGTCAGGAAGCGGAGGCAAGACCGGACCACCAGGTGGAGCTAAAGGTGGTAGCGACTCATTTGATCCATAAGGTGGCATCGGATCATCGTCACCGCCGTCATCATCGGCTCCTTCATCATCATCTTCATGATCTTCTCCATCAGATCCCTCATCGTCACCATGCCCGTCATCCTCTTCATCATCTTCCTCGTCATCCTCATCATCTTCACCCATCCATTCTCCTCCATCCCCAGGCGCGGATATCACAGCTCCATGCTCAACATTTTCTCCAAAATCTAATACCTGGAAGTAAGTGCTTCCACCCTCCTTCGAAATAGCAGCCACAAGACGACGCTCGTCCATCCTCACTCTCCACACCCCAGCAACTCCGAAACAAGATCCCTCGTAAACCGCCCATAGACCGGCTCAGGCCCATTTGGTCCCTGTCGGAACTCAAACCCTGGACCAACTCCTACTCCACTTCCACCACCTCCATTCGCACTAGACAACTCCCATAACTTGACACCACCATCACTTCCAGAAACGACTCGATTCAACCTCGCATCGTGATGGAAACAGTAATTGCAGCTGGATGGCCATGCAAATGCGCCAAACAAGCACCACTTTTTGGTTCCCAAATCCTTAGACTCTGGTCTGCTGCTGCACTCACAAGGTACTCAGGACTCAACTCCAAAAGCCCAACGAGAGAAGTATGTCCCTCCAGGTTATGAAGTAAAACACCAGTTCGCGTACACCACACTTTGACACTTGCGTCTAAGCTTCCACTTACAGCACGCGCCAATTCATGACTATATCCGACACTATACACTTTTTCACGGTGTCCGCGGAACGTGTGTATGCTCTCACCCGTAATCAAGTCCCAAACTCTTACGGTACAATCATAACTTCCACTGACGAGGACTCTTCCATGTCCAGCAATAGCTCTAACGCTATTCGTATGCCCAGTGAGAACATGCATAAAGTATGGATTCGGTTCCTTGTCATATGTATTATTGGGGTCATCCTCATGAGTATGGACAACACCGAGGCCATTAGGAGGAACATGGAACTTGTCAGTTTTGGGGTTTGGTAATCGCCACACTCTCAAAGTAGCATCTCGAGATCCAGTCACGACAAGGGGAACAGACGGCTCCATTACAGTGGCGGCGGCACCAGTATTTGGACCAAACGGATTCACAGTAGCTGGAGATGGTGGAATAATCATCAAACATCGCACAGTCGATGTATGACCTTCAAATAAATGTGTGCAGTGACCAGTATCCATATCCCACACACGAACACTTCGGTCTGTGGAACCAGAAACCAACGCATCACCCCAATACTGTAAAGCCCACACGCCTCCATCGTGTCCATTCAATTTTCGACGAATGCGTCCCGTCTTGGTATCATAAATATGTATACTTTGATCATCAGACCTTTGTGGGGGAAAAATTAGCATTTAAGGAGAAAAAGCTGACAAAACGAACCCAGAAACAATCTTGTCCGAATCAAACTGCAAACAAGTAACAACATGACTCCCATGTCCTGGGAAGTCAATCGTTTGAAACGACCCACGAGACCAGTTTCGTCGAATAATGTGATGACGTCGATACATGCTCTTGTACAAGTTTGGAATCTGGAGCGCAAGTTGATTCAACTCGGACTTGGTTCGTCCTTCAATAAACTTTCGCAGACGAGAACGAACACGGGAGATACGGAGACCACGTCGAAGAGAGCCTCCACCGTCACGACGGAACGCACTGTTCTGAGCGTTTCCGTACATTGAAGTACTATCGGTTGATGCTATTCCAGTCGCAAACTCATCCAACGCTTGGATCCATCGAGCAGTGTCCAACGTCAACGATGCGTCCGAATGAGCTGCAGCAAACAATTCCAAAAACTCGTCTCCACCATCATCTTCCATGACGTTACCGTCTGGACCAACTTCAGCATCAAAGAAGTCTTCTTCCTCATCCTCCTCAAACTCATAGCTCACGTCACTCATTCCATCCTCTTTCTCATCGTCTTCTTTCTCCTCGTCTTCGTCTATATCATCAACAATCGTTCTTAAGCTCCCCCGACTTGCAGGAAAAACTCCAAGCCCAACACCACTACTACTTCCAACATCATCACCACCTACAAACGTGCTACAGCTATTCAAACTCTCTCCACTCTTCTTCATCAAAACACGAGCTGAAGCAGATGTCTCAACGGCCTTTTCAGCCACATCTTTCTTCGCAGCATTATCCTTCCCTACTTTTTTGGCACGTCTCCACATTACCCACCGTTCCAATACTCCACGAACATCATGGTCACTCCACCATCCTTCTGAAACCAATCGCCCTTTCCAAACAGCGACCGCAGCACCTATGTAGTTAAACAATGTGGGGGATCAATTAAAACTATACTGACAAAGAAACGAGAGAGCAAACGCACCAGGTCCATCAACAACATCTTCCATCGTTTACAAACCACAGCAACTCTGCCAAGAGTCCTGACGTCCAGATGCCCAAGGATTTGGTACGCCAACTCTGCTGGCAAATCACCAAGAAAGTCTTGCTTCAAAGCCGGCAGAATCAACGTGCTTACAAACTGGAGAGTTTTAGACGGGCAACGACGTAGAAGGTGGAGAAGAAGGTAGCTTTGCAACGGTGTTGGAAGGTTGTCAAACGTGGATATGATTTGCGGGATGGATGTGAGGTGTGGTGGGATTTGATGGTGTCGCAATGTCGGGGAAGGTGTAAGCGAGAGGTTATTGGTGTGGTCTCTCCGGGTGTTGCTGGTTCGTGAAACGGGAGACGTGGCTCCAGCATTTCGAGTGCTTGGACCAGCTGGAGGAGCTGAAACAGTAGGAATGAAGAATGCATTGAGAGGAGGGGTTGTCAATGTTGGCGACATTGTGGGGCTGGGGAGATTGGGCGGTTGTTCATCCAAGATTTGTTCGAGAGTGTTATGGATAACAGATGAAGGAGAATCGACGCTGTTGCCCGCCACAATAGTGGTAGTTGCTGTTGTGATAATAGGTGGGAGCATTCCTGTCGTGACCAGGGGGATGCTGGGGTCCGGGAATGGCGTTGGGGGAACCGATGAGTGGAGTCCATCGGTTTCATGCTCGGTAGCTTGTGGATTAACGAAAGCAGCTCCACGATGGTCTCGTTTTCTGGTATTTTTGATTGGGGATGTTTGTATTTGATTTGTTCCCAATGGGGCTAAATGCACGGATGGAAGGCTGTTGGTATGATGCTGAAGATGATGAAGAGCGTCTGATCGGCTCAATACTGAATCCGGTTTTGGTTTCGAGGAATTAAGCTGAATAAGACATCACATCAGTCTCCAATTCATATCACTAAGCATGAATCCCACCTTAACCATATCTCCTCATACAAATCCAGCTCAGTCAGTCTCGTTGGAACTCCGTTAAGATCAAAACAGAACTTCTTGAGAGCCGGGGGCGTTGGGGTATTTGCAAGGGGGAACTCGGCAACATTAAGCGAGCGAAGATTCTTGAGTGAAGGGATAGTAGGTAACGACGATGACGATGAGGATGAGCCAAGCAGAAGCGGTGGGAATTCAGTGATTTTGGTGGTAGTTGTGGTTACGACCGTCTTTAATGGTTATTTAGTGTTTGCCTAAGAGAAGCAGAGAGAGATGGAGTACCGTAGTTACTGAGTGGGGAGCAAGAGCAAACTGGGCTGCTCGGACAGAGGCTGTTGTGACAGGGGAAGGGTTAATACTAGGTGGAGGTGTCAAAGTCAGCGTACCCTTTGGCTCTGTGGGGGAGGGATTCCCGTGCATCTATTGTGTGTAATACGATATAATACTTTGGTATATTCGATGGTGGATTAGGTTGGGCTGAAGCTGCTTGGATTGGCTTTGGGTGATGCGCAGCGAAGAGTCTTTGGTTCTGTTTTTGGACAGGAGAAAGAGACAAACTAATCCGGGGTAAAAATATACACTTCTCAATCTTATCAACTATTTAATCATCTAACCTAAATTATATAGAGGCATATGGAAGTTATAGGTCAGAACATTAGTCGAAATACATTTGAAAGCGAAACTCTCGTTAATAACATAAAATCAACAATAATTGAATACGTATGAATAGTAGAACATGTTTCACTTTGGTCTGTGGGGAGAAGTGGCTCAATGATGAAACAGAGTTGGAGTTCGTTTCACCCAAAAAGACGTTGCAAACAGCAATCAATCACACGCAATGGTCTCAATCGCAATTCTCTTTGGATACAATGGAAGCAACTTTGCCGGACTTGAAAGGTAGCATAACTTCAAAGGGAAAAGGGGTGAATGCTGATAATAAGGGTGTATTAGAGCCAAAGGAGACAAGTCAATTGAGTCCATTCTTCTCTCGGCCCTTGCCACTCTCACTGGCAAGTCTGCGGGTACTGACAGTGTCACTGTAAGCATCTGCCACCTCCAGCACCCTACACTGCCTCCCTAATACCCTAATAACCTGGTTCAGATGATCAACATCTCCCGTGCTGCCACAACCGAAGAGGGTGAACACGCTGCCCGCCAAGTCCTCTCCGTCGAAATTGTCGATGAAAACATCAAAGTTCCGTCAGTCGATGCCATGAATGCGATCCTTCCTGCGTCAATCAAGGTCTTCAAGATTGTGAACCCAACTGGCGAAGGCTTCTCTGCCAGACGTTCCTGTGAAACTAGAACTTATGAATACTTGATTCCTGTATGTACCTTTGGCTGCTTGATTGGGTTCCACTTCGTGCTAATCCGGAGTTGAAACAGTCATACGCCTTCCTTGCCCCACAGGCTGAGGCTGGATACGACTACGTCCATGAAACTGTGTCAAAAGAAGACTTGGACAACATGTAATGCGTATTCTTGGATCTTCCCCACAAAACCTCACTCTAAATGAAACTTTTCAATTTAGGTACCCTGATGCTGACCCAGAAGTTGACCGCAGCGGAGAAGGTTCTCTCTTTACTACTCTCAAGCGTCTTGGTCGCTCTCGTTCCCGTAACGGCCGCTCGGCTTCCCGAGGCCGTTCTGCTGGCAGAAACTCAGTTATTCTCGACTCAAACCCAACAACCCCAACAACCGAACGCCCCTCCTTCTTCTCTTCTCTCCGTAGAAAGTCTCTCCAACGCACAGATCAAGAATCCATCGACCAACTCATCCCAACCACTGATTCCATCGTCGAATCCGTCAACCAAGACGCGTCTCCTCAGTTCTTTGACCCTATTCCATTGCCTTCTCGCAACGTGGACCAATTGAGAAACTACAGAATGACTGAAGAGCAACTTGACATGATCCGTACCATCGTCGCCATTTACCGTGGAACTCACAACTGGCACAACTACGTGCCAGGTGCCGACCCAGATGATCAAAGATGCTTCATGAGAATCATCAACATCGAGGTAAGCCCCGTTTCCCGTAACCTGAAAAATCAACCAGTCTCTAACCACTCCCTACACCAGTCCGGAAGCCCCGAAATCCACTCAGGAATGGAATGGATCCGCATCAAGATCCAATCAAAAGCCCTCGCCCGTTTCCAATTCCGTCGAATGATGGCCCTCCTGATTCTCGTAATTCGTACAAACACTCCTCGCTCCCTGATTGCAAACTCGTTTGGAGTCGGAAAGATTGAGATCCCAGATGCCCCCGCCTCTGGTTTGATCTTCCACCAGCCTGGGTACGCTTTGTACAACCAAAACGTTGCACCAGAGTTTGCGATTAACTTTGATGATGAGAAGTCAAAGGTGGAAGGATTCAGAAAGACTGAAGTGCATGAGCGCGTGTTTTTGGAGGAAAGAGAGGAGTTGCAGTTGAGTATTTATTTTCGTGGTTTTGAGGTGACGTAGCTGACTCCTTTTTTTCCCTCATCAGCTTTGAGCAATGGTTGAAGGAAATCGACCGTCACTCGTTCTTGTACAAATACTACTTGAACTCAAGAGGTTTGATTGGCGTACAGAATGCGTTTATTCGTCAAGGTGCTGTTGAGGAAAATATGTACAACATTCGTTGATTCAGTTAACCACATTCTCCTTTGCTTCACATTTTTTTATCATCATTTGGAATATATGTTATCTGTCCTTTTATTACCTTGTCCAACAGTTTAAATCAATGTTTCCCAAATAACCATTTCTTCACAGCTTCATCATCGCCAAGTCGTGCAGCAGGTCCAGGATTCTTGTCCGCATCCACAACAACGTACTTCATGTTCTTTGCTGCAAGGTGAGGCCAAATCTTTTCAATTTCTGCGACAACACCGTCAAACAGTTTCTTTTGTCCCGCAGGACTAAAATGGACGTCGTCTTCGAAATACGGCTTCACAGTCAACGGATCAAAGTCTGGTTTCTCATATTCCTTGTTTGGAATAAATACATCCCACGTATTCAACGATGAAAGCTGTGTTGACGTCCATTCCTCAGTCGAATTTGCTTTGACAACTTTTATGGCATTCAAGGAAGAGTCGCGGTACTCTTTTGAACGTTCCACGAATACATCTCCTTTTGCTTTACAAACTGGTGGAGGTGTAAGCACCAGAATATGAGCGTGAGGAGCCAATTCATGTAAGTTCCGCACAATATCCTGTAAGAACTGGAAATTCATGTTTAAAGGAACATGATAAGGCTCATCGCGGAAATCATTCGTTCCAATCATAAGTGTGATGAGTTTGATTCGATGGGCTGGTAAATCGCGGAGAAGTGGTTCAACAGCGAATTTGAGCCAGTACGTGTTGAAGGAGCCAAATCCTCGAACAACAATATTGGCTTTGCGAGAGTATTCTTGGACCATGAGAAGACCCCAGCCGTCAGGTCTGTTTGCACCTTTCTGCGCATCCATTAGATTCAGAGTACAATCAACTCGGGACATACTTCGGTGAGTGAATCTCCAAGGAGAATGAATTGGTCATAGTTTAAACTTGGGGTCATAACCCTGGATTGATGATGGTTTGTTTGTGACTGTTACTCTATTCAAATGAGAAACATAGTCCTGGCATCGTAGCAAACTCACAGGCCCCTTCCAGACTCTGACGCAAACATGAAGTATAGTACCGTCAAACCAAGAATGGTGCCAATAGTAGGCAAATGAAATTTAGTGGGCTTCATTTTTGAAAAGGAAACGAAATCAATGAGGCAAAATCGAAGTAATGAGAACTAAAACCGAAACAAAAGCAACACTAACAAGAAGCTGCAATCGAGGCAACTCCACCAGATACCAAAGTGGACGCGTCAGCATAACAACGAATCTCTGTCTCGGCCTCATTCCCCTGACATAAAACACCAACAGCTTCGACACGAACAACTCCATTCTCACCACAAGCACCGCGTCTGTTAAACGAAATGACAGTCTCACCAGCCTCCTTCGCAACAAAAGAATAAGCCAACTTTACAACAGGCTCCATTTCGACTCTCAACTGCACAGGAATACCAGCAGTCGCCTTCGGGTACGGACGGTATGCGATAAAGTTATCATTGAAAGAAAACCCAGTCGTAGGGTTCATGATACTAAAGTCCTCCAAATCCCATCCGTCTCTCAATTCCTCCGTCCATTGCGGCGCGTAAGTCCATTGTGCGTATCCAGCAAAACGTGCATCCATTTCGTCTCCAACCTTGAGCAAGTATTCCTTGGCGTGAATGAACTGTGCATGACGTGACACCCCAAACTCGCCGAGGAAGAGAGGTACGCGTGCATCCAGCACTTCAGGAGTCAATTTACCTTGAATGTCCGTTGTTACGTTGATCTTGACTTCTGGCATCACAGTTTTCAACAACGCCTTGAACCCCACAAAGCCAGTCTGCAGACCAATCAGCTCGGCCTTGACCGTGGAGGCGCTTGAAATGTTGTGCGAAACCAAGAACTCGTGGAACCCTGTGTGCAATCGCTTTCCAACTTGGAAAATGGTGTCGATGGCTGATTCAATGTTGGGATGGCCCTTTGAAACATACTTGAGTAGGAACTTCACGATACCCATTCTGAATTCGATGGATTCTTGGAGTTGGTTACTTGGACTGACAAGGAACTCGTTTGCCGAGTTCTTGATGTTGTAGTTGATTAAATAGTCGAGTTGGCCAAAGAGCTGGTCAAAGACAGAGTTTGATGGGAAGTAATGAGGCGCGTAAACAATTTGATCGGCGTATGCTGATGGAATGATGGTGTCCGTAGCCTCCATTGATGGCTCAACGAAGAAAATTGAGTCTTCATGTCCGTTTTCTTTGAGAGTTTTAATAATGTCGGCATGGAACTCTGCGTTCATGGAAACAGGCTCATTAACTTTACATGATTTAGTATTGAGAAACCCTCTATGGCAGATGAGTACTCACACAGATCGAATCCAACAATTCCGTTGACACCTTCCAAGCCCTTTCCAAGCTCCGCAACCATATTCAAGAAGCAATACGAGTAACAGAAACCGAAGACAGAATGTCGCTGTACAAAATGGGCTCACTGTTGGCATCCGTCGCGTTCAAATATCCTCTGGAGCCGAAGTCCCCATGCCATACACTGCTTCATAATAACACTCTCAGCGTTTTTCTGGTCAACAGGCTCGACTTTCAAGCCCTCTGGCACAGTCCAAGCGGGGAAACCTAGCATAACAGTTCAATAACGATAACTGAGCAATATTGATCCAACCTTCTCCACAACCACCATTACTCCAGCGAGACCATCCATCCTGATGAATGTCAACAAGAGTGTAAATATCATTATCCGCAAGTGCTCCAATCATAGCCTTGTATTCATCCAAGTAAATTGAATTGAACTGATCCTGGAGTGGCTCAAACGCCTCCCAAATGAATGCAAGGCGAACCACATTGAAGCCTTGGTCAACAAGAGGTTTGATCACTTCGGGAGAGTTGTAAATGTGGAAGTCCGGCACCTGTTAATACAGTTGTTACAAATGAACTGAACAAATGGGTCAGAAATTGAAGGTTAGACCACCCACCTTGGTTGCCATATTAACTCCACGCAAGAGAACAACGCGGCCAGTATCCTTCTCGACAAAGTATGGACCGTCGGTCTTCAATTGAGGCAAAAGCGCGGCAGCCGCGTTGATAACAGAGATGAGGGTCACAAGCCACAACATTTGGGGATGAGGTTTTGGGGAGAACGCAATTTGGATGCTCCTTCGTTACAATGTGTCATCCAGGTTTTTCGTGGATTGAAGAGCAGTTCTTCGGAAAGTAATGACGCGTTTGACATGTTTGTAGATAACCTGGAAAGAGACAGGAAAACTATTCTGGTAATATATACTGAGTGGCTAGATATCTTGCAGGTTTGAAGGCTTGAATACGGAACAACACGAATTAGGTCAAGCTGTGTTAGGCTATAGGCTAAGCGCTAATATTATTATGAATTTTATTGCTGTTTCTTGCTGCCTTTTAATTTAGGTTTCGTCTGACTTGTGGTTGATATAGGTTGATTGGTCTTTATAGGCTTTTCGAGAGCAGGTTTCACCACGCCGCTTCCAGCTTTCGCCTTCAATACACTTCGATACATTTGACTAGGCTTAGCCTTCTTCTTAGCATCTGTCTCATCCTCCTCCAAAAGCTCTGTAATCTCCAACTCATCCCATTTAGCTTCTTCCTCAGCTTGTTCTGACGCCCGCGCTTTCCATCGTTTTCGGATGTTGGCAGGAAGTTTCTTTGCCGGTTGCTTCTGCTTTGTGCCCATGGAAGATAAGGAAGAGTTACGAAGTAGATTAGAGTTCTGGAACAAGAAACAGACAAAAGGAAAAAGAAATAGATCTGGAAATAAATCGAAAGTAAAGCACTAAAACTATTTAAGAGAATCAATTATTCAATTGACCAGAGCCCACAGAACTGCTTGAACTCCTCTGTAGAAACGCGGCTGAGAGCCTGACGAAAAGGAGGGTTGGAAGCAACTACGAACTCAGAACGATTCCACTCAATCACTTCGTCCGCGCTTGACCACAGCTAACCACCTTTTCATCATCACGTAAACGTCAAATACCCAGCTTGAGTGACCACGCATTGTTGCCTTCAATTCGTAGGAGGACAAATCCTGTTCAAATACATGAGACCAAACAATAACAGCCAGAATACACATACCCAAACACGAACTGTGGTGTCATAGGAGCCGGATACGAGAGTATTTCCGTGAATTTTTAAAGTCCTCACGAGATTCGTGTGTCCCTCCATCGTGTGAATCAAGTCTCCTGTTTGAATGTCCCAAACCCTTATGGTCGCATCATTTGATCCAGAGAATGCCTTATTTCCTTTCAATTCGACACATGCAATACCCTTGGTATGTCCCACAAAAGTTCTCAACAATTGACCATCCCGTCTATCCCAAACTTTCAAAGTGGTATCCCCACCAGCACTAACAATATATTCCTCATTGACAGCTACATGATTCACAGCCCTTGAATGTCCCACACACGAGAGCTTGAGATTCCCGCTTCGAAGATCCCAAACATTCACGACTCCATCAATGCCCCCTGAGACAATCTCCCAACCCGCCTCTGCATCAATCGCCTTAACAAGACGGACGTGTAATGCTTTTGGAGTGTTAATCACGGTAATAACAGCGCCAGTTTGCAAGTCCCAACATACAACGGTGTTATCAGCCGACCCACTCACAAGCAAGTTGTCAGCGAGTGATGCATCAATATGCAAAACACTGCCAGTATGCTGACCCTCAAAAGCACGAATAAGCTTGCCAGTTGAACGCGACGTCATGCGAATAGTTTCTATGTTTAGGTTAATCGAGGCTATACACAGCGATACAAGACTTACTGTCTCTAGACGCAGTAATCATAATATCTCCTTCACACCAAAGCGCATAAACGCTATCAGTATGTCCCACACTAAGAACGGAAGCAGACTGAAAATCGTTAATAGACCAGCTCTTTGGTTCAGACGTGGTTCCCTTGTCCTCTAACACTTGTTCCATTTCAAAGACGAGCGGAGGTGGTTCTTTCGTGATTGGGGCGTCAATGGCTGTGGTTGAGTTGAAGTCGTCAACAGGAGGAGCCCAACAACAAACTAGGCTGGTCCAGACGGTAGTCTAGGGATTTTCATAAGAACTCTATTTAGTTTGGAGGGTACTGAATACCGTCGCGGAAACTGCAGGCTGCGGCAGTAACGGTGTCTTCTCGCTTGGCATAGTTTCAGTTTCAGAAGAATCAATGTGGAAAGAAGAGCATTCAAGAAAGCGTTATTCGTTCGCAACTTATTCATTCAATTAGGCGACTCGCGTGTAACTATTTTAGCAGCCGTTTCGTTACACATCCAAGTCGTGTTTCGTCAGGGTATTATGCTGTATAATTAATTCGCAGAGTTATTTATTGCTTTCAGGTAATTCATGGCTTGACCCCAATGACAGCAAGAGGAAACACTCCTTCCTGTTCGTTACTCTTTCGTCCCTTCACACATCCATGATCCATCATCAAATACTTCAACAATGGTAATCGCATCACCAACTTCGATGGAGAGCTCTATTGGAGACAAGCATGAGGAGTGTCAATAGGTGCCAGACATGAATCAAAGATCAAACTAAAAGTATCACCTTCAGAAGTATCAGGAATGAACTTGAAGACAGCAGTCATTCGCTTTCCTTTAAGGAACTTGTGGGTTGGTATTGCTTCAGCGTTGGCGAGCATTGGGGCACTCTTGAAGCAATTAAAAATGGTTACTGGTGGTGTTCAGAAGATTGACTTTCAACCAAAACGCGTTCAGGCAAACAAAAATGAGATATATTTATTCAACAAATCTATTTCTACTCCTTCTTTCCTTTTCGTGCTCTTGTCTTCTTCGTACCAGCCTCCTCCTTCTCCACTTCCTTCTCAATAGCAACAGTCTCCTTTTCCTCCTTCTCCTCGACCTTCTTCACGGTCGCAGCATCTCCCTTCAACAAATACTCATCAGGAGCCCAAGGTCTCTCCAAGTCCCCAGTCGCCTCAGCACCAAGGATATAAATTCTAAACAGCGGGTGCGTAGCAATCGTGGTACATCGCAAAATCCCCAGAACAAGCATAGAAAATCCGAGAGGAACTTGAACTGAAAGTGAGCGAGAGTTGCAACGACAAAGTAAATTCTGGCGGCTGAGAGGAGGTCGTCTGACTCTTTTTGATCGTAATCTTCAATGTTTGTCTCGACACGTGTTTTATGACTGTGTTAAGGGAGAAGGTTATTAGGATTTGTTTGAGGGCATTGAACAAGTTAACAACTTACACTGCATACACGAGGGGCTTCTCCTTCGCCCCAGCTTTCGGGATCAGACTTCGGATTTGGAATGTGAAACCAAAGATGAAGAGTTGGGTGATGGTGTAAGCTGAGACAAAGTGTTCGGCGAACGGAAGAGTTTCAAAGTCATAAAGGAAGGACTGTTGGATGATGATAGCCACAAGACCGACAATATGGACGATCTAGTTTATCAGTTAGTTTACGGGAAGTTGTGATGAGCAAGTACGGACCAGCTTGATGTTTCCGTCGAGGAACGTCATTTTGGTGAAGCAGTTTGGAGGATGATTTTGTGACGCCACCTCTGTTGTGATCCCAATTCAACCAATATGATATCGCGTTATCAAACACTTTATTTAAATAGATGTACTTATGTTGATTATTCATCCAACTAATCGCTGTTAAGTGGACCTGTCGTTCAGCCCCCTCCAACCTGACCACCCAAAATCACACCGTTCCCACCAAATCAACCTTGTACAAAACAATTCGTCCATATGTATCCCCTGGTTTGCTAAAGACAATCTTCACACTCTGCGCCTTGATACCAACTCCAGCTTCTCCCAAAGCCAGTGCCTGTTCCTTGTTTGAGTCTTCGGGATATACCGATCCAACATCGATCCACTCCGAACTTGATGATGGTAAGGTTCCTGTGGGAGCTGCAAACACCTGGACTTCCGATGATGTGAACCCGCCCTGGAACATTAAATGCAGATGCGATATTGACGATGGTTGTGGAAGTTCAATGATAATCCACTGGGATGTGCCCTTTAAAGCTCTGATTAGCTACAGTTGACTTGATAGATGTTGAGAAGACGGACCTGGTCACTGTTCCAGCAAGTCTCATCGCTTCCATCAGTGAGATATTGCTTTCCGAATGATTTCGAGTCTTTGTTGAGCGTTGATGAGACTTTGACTTTGAATTCGGTTGAGTTCTTCAACAGAGACATTTGAGTTGGAGTTTGACAAGGAAAACAGAGAATGAAAGTAAGTCCATATTTAGAGAAAGAAAAGAAAGGAAGACGGATTGAAAACACAAGACGAAGAATAAATAACAGGTCAATGAGGTATGAAGTGAAAGATGAGATGCCATGAACGAAGAAACTCTCTTTCTCCCTCAAACCTTGACAGAAAGTAGCGAATGCAGGTTGTAAAATAATCATGTTCAAATCAGAAATCTGAAAGCTGCACGTGCAATTGCGCAAACAGCGACTTTCAAGCCCAATACCAGCGAATCATGGAATTCAACGTCAGAACAACGTATCTAAACATTGATAGAACTAAATATAATACATTATAATACATCTGTTTGCAGGCGATGGTGCGGGTCGTCTCTTCACCCAAATGACGCCTTTGAAAGATGTCCATGACGCAATCTCGTTATCGCCCAACGAACGTTGTCAAATTCCGCCAAAACAACTTCCACCCAAAAACCTACCCAACCACCAAAACCACCGAATGTCAAACCCGCCCCACGGAGGAGTCCTCAAGGATCTTATTGCGCGTGATGCTCCACGCCAGGCCAGCTTGAAGCTTGCTGCTGCCGGCCTTCCATCCATCACTCTGACCGAGAGAAACATTTGTGATTTGGAGCTTATCTTGAACGGAGGTTTCTCTCCGCTTGAAGGTTTCTTGAACCAGAGAGACTATGAGAGGTAAGCGCTGGGGATGCTTTTGGTATTTCAAATAGGATAACTTACGTTGGAATGCCTTTCTCAGCGTTGTTTCCAACATGCGTCTTGCCGATGGATCCCTCTGGCCAATGCCAATCAACTTGGATGTCTCTCAGGAGCAGGTGTGTGCTAAACATTCCCTTCTTTCAAAGATGATCCTAACACATTTCTTAAGATCAACTCTCTTGGCTTGAAGAGCGGAGCCAGAGTTGCTCTTAGAGACCCAATCGACGATTCTGCCCTTGCTATTCTTACAATTGAGGATATTTACCAGCCAGACAAGCACCGTGAAGCCGTGTTTGTCTTTGGAGACGACGATCTTGCTCACCCAGCTGTCGACTACCTCCACAAGCAAATCAAGGCTTTCTACGTTGGTGGAAAGGTGGAGGCATTCAGCTTTCTGCTCACTACGACTATGTCGAGAACAGATGTACGTTTCTTTAATTGACAAACAAAACATCAGAAAACTGAACTCGATGCCCCCTTTAAACCAGACACCCCATCTGAACTCCGTGCTCACTTCAAGAAGCTCAACTGGTCTCGCGTTGTCGCTTTCCAGACGCGTAACCCAATGCACAGAGCCCACCGTGAACTCACTGTCCGTGCTGCCCGTGATCGTCAATGTAACGTCCTCATCCACCCAGTCGTCGGAATGACCAAGCCAGGAGATATTGACCACTACACCCGTGTCCGCGTGTACAAGGCCATCTTGCCCAAGTACCCACAAGGAATGGCACCCTCTCCTCCTCCCTCTCGCCATGAGAATGGCTGGACCCCGTGAGGCCCTCTGGCACGCTATTATCCGAAAGAACTACGGATGCACACACTTCATTGTTGGTCGTGACCACGCCGGACCAGGAAAGAACAGCAAGGGAGTTGACTTCTACGGCCCATATGACGCTCAAGACCTCGTCGCCAAGTACAAGGACGAGCTCCACATTGAAGTTGTCCCTTTCCAAATGGTTGCCTACGTTCCAGACACCGACGAATACATTCCACAAGACGAGCTTCCAGCTGGTACCAAGACCCTCAACATTTCCGGAACTGAGCTCCGAAGACGTCTCAAGACTGGAGCCGCCATCCCAGACTGGTTCACGTACCCAGATGTTCAAACCATCTTGCGGTCCCAGAACCCACCCCGCTCAAAGCAAGGTTTCACTGTCCTCTTGACTGGATACTGGAACTCTGGCGCATCTATCATCGCCGAAGCCCTCCAAGTCGTCTTGAACCAAGACGGACAACGCCCAACAACGCTCTTGAAGGGTGAAACCATCCGTTCCGAACTCTCCAAGGAACTCGGATTCACAAAGAAGGACCGCGACGCCAACATTAAGCGAATTGCCTTCGTTGCCGGCGAGGTCACAAAGTGTGGTGGAGCCGTTATCTGTTCTCCAATTGCTCCATACGAGTCTGCACGTCAAGAAGCAAAGAAGACTATCTCTGAGCAGGGTGGTTTCTTCCTTGTCCACGTTGCTACTCCTCTCGAGTACTGTATTGCCAACGACCGCACTGGAACTTACGCCAAGGCTCAGCGTGGAGAGATTAAGGGATTCACTGGAATCGATGATCCATATGAAGTTCCAACCAACCCTAACTTGCGTGTTGACGCTTCTATTCACCCTGTTTCTCAAATTGTGCACGAGATTATCTTGTTGCTGGAGAAGGAGGGATACATTGGGGAGCGTTAAGATAAGATCGCCCACTCTTTCCATTCTAATTTGTTTTATATTCTCTCTGGCTGGAGTTGAAGGCCAATAAAATTAAATCATATTCCTTTGTTACTATTATTCATTAAATGTTAAGTCAGATTCAAAGTGGATGTGAGCATTCAAAAATGCCTCCAAAAACAGAGCACCCCAAGGTCACAAAGCCGCTGGCCGTCAAGACCAAGGGCGTCGTAAAGGCTTCTACCACCAGTGTAAGCACAACTACGACAAAGACGCGGGCAGGTGCGAAGAAGGCGGTCGAATCTGTTGCAGACAATCAGGGTAACATCAGAATGCCAATGCAACCAACACTTGATCACGAACAGTAAGACTTCTTTCTCAAAGTTCTTATGTAATAATGCTTTGGATCCTAACTCGAACCAGTTATCTCGACGAAACGATGCCTTCATGGAAAGACCTGCCTCTTACGTCTCATTTAAAAATTCAAAAAGCCGTCAGAACTTATTTGAACGAAGCTGGCTTCAAAGACTCGTTTAGTTATTCTACGGGGAAGAAGGGACAGACGGCGTACGTGATTCCATACGATGCAGTGGAAGGGTTTGACAACTGGTTTTATGAATATCTTACAAAAGAGTTTCCTAAAGCACAAATTACAAAGTTTCTATGATGTGTAAATAAAAGCATGAGTTGTTTGAAGCTGTATGCCGTTTTGATTCCTTGCTTGACGCAGAAAGGATAAGCTCAGTTCACTTTCAATACAATATCTATGACATGCTGTTGATGTCAGGCTATCACAAAAGACATCACAGCATCAAAATCACACTATTGACAGCAACATATTGACAACATGGTATATCAACAACAACATGTCGACAGGTGATTGCAGGTAGGCCATCAAGGACAAGTATGTACAGCTTGCAGACAACGTGAACTCCTTCAAGACATCAACAGAATCAATGACACTGCTGTTGGTATCAATGTGAAAAGACTGCATCTTCAAGGTTGATGGCTGGACACTTGTAAATCTTTAATAGAAAATTGTTCTCAGGAACACATGGCTACTGGCTTTGACAAGTGGTTGGTGAATGCCCAGGAGAAACTGTTGGCTTTGAAGTTCTAGAGGGGGGTGATAGCCATCGGTTTATCATACGCCATGTGAGTAGTTGTGTGTTAGTGGATGGATGGCTTGACATCAATGATAGTGCCCTGGATACTACTCAAAGGCCTGCATACCTTTTCAAGAGAGAGAAACTTGGAAACAAAACTATATGAGGAAACTAGAATCTTATGAAGCCCAGATTTTGGCGAGGATTGGCCATCTCCCAGTGCAAATCAATATGATAACAGACAAAGATCCCCAAGGAAGGTTGAAAAAGTACTGTTGCAAACAGCATAGACAGACACACCATAATTATATTGAGCCTGACCTAGTGATTGTTGAACAAGCTAATGCAGTTGGTCAGACAGCACAACCAGGGCAACCAACACCTCCTAACGTAAGCTTTAATTCAATTATTACTTTGTAATGTGGTCATTCACAGCAACCAACACAGCCACAACAGACTCCTGACAAAAACCAATCACATTCAGTGCAGGCAGATGTAAGTCTTCAATTAATTAACCCACAAGTGCATGTAAAATTTGTTGAGTGCATTTTCTGTTGCCAGCCTCAATCACAACCAGTTCTTTACCTGCAACTTGTGCCTTCTACACAATATCAGGGATTTGAACTTAACTTACAAGGCCAAGCACAAAATATTCCTGTTTTCCAATCTCCACTGGAACCAACAACCCAACACACCAACCCTCATGCCATACTTCCCCAATCACAAGTTGGGCTCCAACATCAGCACTTAGGAGGTATGGTTGGGGAGTGGGCTAGGGTGAGAAATCTTCAGTAAATCCCTTGTTTCTTTCTCTTCATTGTCAAAGATTTGATTCAATGTCCAAAACTAGTGACCCCACCACCTCTATCAGCGCAACAGACTCACTGTTGCGGATCACATCCAACACTGTCCCTCTCACCATAGAACAACTTCATAAGCAAAGTCCATTGTCTCAAACAAGAATCAAAGAAAGAATCAGCTACCTTAAACTACGAATCCACGAAACAAAAGAAAGCCTGAAAGTCTTGGAGACAGAACTGGAAACTGAAGAACAGAAGCTTGATTGTCTCCTCGTCAAGCCAAATGCCGTTCCCCAAACCTCTGATCTCAATCTCAATCTCAACTTGAACATTGTCAAATCCTCTGACCTCCCAAGCCATTCTCTATCTCCAGCAGAATCTGCAAACACAAATGAGACAAAAGCCTGGATTTGCACTGTTGAAGGCTGTACATATCAGTCCAATTCATCAAATCAACTTTCACACCACAAGTGGACTCGCCACAGCAAAATGGTTAACGCATACTTTAAAAACCAGCCAAGTCCAACAGGTTTGAAACACATGTTAAATAATTTCTCACTGCTACATTTCAGTCATACTTCGTCGCGACAGTGGTTTTTGGTGTCCTTGTGGTCGATACTGTGGACAAAGTAGTAGAAGTATGCTTAAACACGCAAAACGCTGTCTTGGAACTCTAAATCAAAACGGATCAAACACTGATCCAACAGCAAGATCTGACTCTGCATCTGCAATGAGCCCCATCCAACTTGGAGATAAGCCTTGTTCTGAAGTTTACAAAACCTCGGCAGTTGTTATAAATCCAAATGAGAATGCTGAACCTTTGGCATCAAGCTTTATTGATAACGCAAAAATGGAGTATGAGCAAGAAGTATGCATGGAAGAACTACCATTCAATCAAATGGCCTCTATCATCCAAAAGAGATGTCATATGACAGGTGACTCTGAAGGTTATGAATTTATCACGCCAAGTCATCAAAAACGGCAACGTACTTCAAACCAGCTCAAAGACATGGAAAATAATCACGAAACGTGAGTACACTATCTCTGTTTGCCCTACTTACCTCTGGTCTCTTCAGAATACTCTTTGAAATCATGCCCTCCGCAGCGACTCTTACAATCGACGAGAGACTCGCTATTCAAACTGGTGTCAAGGCATTTCTAGAGGAAGATGGAGTTATTGATCCAACACCATTACATGGCCATGTAGAATTGTCAGGTTTATGTTCGTACATAATTCCAAAAACGTCTGTATTCGAATTTCGTGAATGGCTTGTTGAACAATTACAAGCATGCTTTCCAGACGCCATATTCAACTGTCCTTCATCTTAATTCTTAAATGCATGTTTTATTATTTGTTTTCAAATCTCTCAATGAAAATTAAAATGCGACACCTCCTCTTGCAACAGCATCCTTACTCAACTGCCCCTTCTCCCGTTGCAACAACTCCTAACCCCATTCTTGGCTCCCCCAATCAACACACCACTATGCGCAGTTGCCATATTATCAAAGTCCCAATCCCGCAGCAAAGCCTCCATCCACACGTAAAACTCCTTTGGTGCTTCAGGCCTCTGATCAATTCCCTGCGAATGCAGCGTCATGAAAAAGTCACGTGTCCGTGTTTCGCGCCAAACAGACTCTTGAAGAAACTTGGATGTACTGTCACGTTGAACGCGTCGTCGCTGATGAGAGTCTTGGATGCAACGTGGAGCGCAATGATTCCGGCAAAGTGGTTCAGGTTTTCTGGCACGGGGGCGTCAAACTCGCAGCCATCTGGGATTCGCATTTCAATTTCAGGAGACCAGAGCTTGCGCACGGATTCGTCGGCGACTGAGCCAGTCCATGGAATTGCGGGGAGGTTGCGGATGTGGCGGGGGGTTCCGTAGTATTGGGCATGTGGGAATGCTTTGTGAAATTGGGTGAAGGCAAGGGTGTGGAATGGGTTGGTGGCAATGACGGCGTCGAGGAGCGTTCCGTTGTGGGTCAGTTCGTTCACTTGTTTGAGTGTGGATTCATCCAAGGCCACGGTGGAGAGAGCAATAAATCGGCCGCTTTGTAGCTTGATAAAGTTCATGTGGTTTCCGAGGGGGATAACTCCGTTTAGGAGGAATGGCTTAATAGGGACGTTTAAGTTGACTTGATCAGGACAAGGCACTCGTACTCACCACTCCAAGGCGGAAGCATCCAGGTGCGATTTCTTCGATTTTTGAGGACATTTTGTGATAGGGTCAGGTTACTCCTTCTTGCCATTCTTATACCATATTTATTTTTGGAATTCGCAATCCGTATTTGGAATTAATTTCGAATTAATTTCAAATCAACTTGATGTACATAACTCTTTATTGAAAATCTTTGATATTGCGGCTAAATATCTCATCATCCATGGTTGTAATCATGATAAGCATACCAGCTGGATGTGATTATTGCCTGATTACCAGTGTTATAGCTTATTTATTTTTGGCATTCACAAGCAATTCACGTGATTGATATTGGCATTTCGAATTTGACAACAAGAATCACTCTCTTAATCAATTTGATATTGGGAACGGCTTTCTTTACATGGATAGCATATCTCGTCGTTTAAGTTAAATAGTTCAAAACATTGAACACAAGCTTCATCATAAATCGCCCGAATTTCATTTCAAACTGGTCGACGCCTTCATAAGAACTCCAGCACCTTCAAAGGCTTGATTTACGCCTTGTCCCGCAGCTGGCACAGTAGCATGGGCTACGTCTCCAACAAGAATCACCCGGCTTTTGTGGAAACAACTGTCGATATCCGCGATCGTACAAATTGACTGGAATGAATCGCTTGGTATGGTCAACACAGTTGATAAAACTTGAAGGAATTCACAAGAAGACATTTCATTGGCAAGCAACACAGACTCTATCAGTAAATCGGTGTATGGCGCCATTCTTCTCCCCTTCTACGAGCTTATTTCTCTTTCGTCCTGTCAGCAATATGACGTGAAAATCAGTCGTGAATTCAAGGGATCGCTGTAGATTCCAGGAGGGTGGTCGAATCCAACTTCAGTGCGATTTGGATGTGTGCCAATATCAAAAAACTCCAACGTATCCAGTTCCAATAACTCCTGGCTGAGGAGCATCTGGAAACAGCAAGCAACGGGTGACTGAGTGAATGCCGTCAGCACCAACAACAAAATCGGACACGATAGTTCGATCCGTCTTAATTTGGTTTACTTGATTTATTTGATGAAGTAAAAAGAAAGAAAGAAAGAATTCATTGATTATTCATACGCCTATTGCATAGAAAGCCGCTGACGAACGAGGAATCGCTCCATTAGAAATGGTTAACCAACTTCGTTCGCAACAACATGACCGAAGATGACGTTGACAAAGCAGGTGACAAACTTGCCTGCACTTTTCAGTTCCAGGGTGGCCCGTGCCCTTATTTTCCGACTTGGTGGCTTTCATTAGCCGCCACCAAATTAAGAAAGTTAAAAAGGGGCAAGGAGAACCCGCCATCTGAAACAACCCACTAAAACGCCTCAATGCAAACAACTATGGCTAACATTCCGTTCGCCCAAGAACTTCAGCTCAACAAAATCAAACAAGTCGGAACAGCCTTGTCTGTTGACTTTGTTGCTGGATTCGCTGCCTCGCTCCTTGTCTCTCCAGGTATGCGCAATCAAATCTTATCATAGATCAAAGTCTAATATCTTATCCTTAGCTGTTGCGATCATTGATAAAGCTATCGTTACAAACGCATCTGGTAAAGAGTCATTCAACCAGGGCCTCAAGAGCATGACCACACTCCTTCTATCGAGACCACACCAATTCATTCGCCAGCCATACTTCTTCCCCGTTTTTTGCATCTTTGGCGGAACTTACGCTGTGGTGAGTTGATTTGTGTATTTGTCAACAGTAGAACATGAATCTTATCTACGCGATACAGGCAAACTCAGTGGAACCATCTGTGTCCACTCTGACATCCGACCAACATTCCGAAGTTTCTCATTTCATCAGGCGTGAATGTTGCTTTGAATGGATGGAAGGACTCTCTCTTCACACGGTGGTACGCAACCGTGGCTCCAAAGCCATTACCAAAGCTCACTCTTGGTCTCTTTGCCATCCGCGATTCCATGACTGTCGCTACTGCTTTCCTCGCTCCACCAATTATCTCGCCATACCTACAACAAGCCGGCCTCTCCAAGCAACAGCTGATGTGACGGCTCAGATTGGAGCACCATGTGCTGTTCAACTGCTTTCGACTAAGATTCATTTGTACGCGCTTGACATGTACAACTTCCCTGGTCTCTCAATGAAGGAGCACTTTAGCTTGATCCGCAAGAACTACTGGAAGACATCGATGGGCCGTATTGTACGCACATTACCAGGATTCGGTATTGGTGGTGTTGCCAACATGCGTTTAGAAACGGACTAAAGGACATGGCCAACATCAAGCATTGAGACATGTACACATACACAAGCATCATGAGCAACACACGTTTATACCCTTTTGGCATCACTAGCATACTATTTCATATGTAGAATAAATAGCATTCAGCATAATTAATCATTATTTACTGTTTATCATAACTCATACCACTTCTTTTTCTCCTGTCGCTCATTATATTCCTTTATGGTCTTCAACAAATCTCCCGATCCTTTGCTGAGGTCCCCAAACTTTTGCTCTAAATTACTCAACATCTCTCCCGTTCATTCAGCTTGTTTCTGGTTTCGGAGAATACATTGGCAGTTTTCGGGTCCACAGCAGACGAAGATCCACTCGAAGGAGAAACCGTCGAGCCTTCCAGCAACTCTTCTCGTGCATCTTTAGACGGTGATCCAACGAACAAAGCTTCCAATTCTTTGTCCCGCTTATCGCCACCTACTTCCTTCCACCATCGTCTTTCTTTCCCAAAGTCGTAAACGCCAACACCTCCTACAACCTTTCCGCAGACTCGACCACCCAAATCCCATCCTCGTCCTACAGACCCACTGCAATAAATATTCCCATCCGTCAATACTTGAACAGCCTCAATCCCTCCAACACTTCCAACCGGAGATTCAAGTACATCCAATCCAGGCAACCGCAACACTTTCACACACCCAGTGTCAGGAACAACAACCAAACAAGGTTCCCCACTTAAATTCCTTACAACCCCTGCACCTCTCACCCGAACCTCACCTCCACCTTTCAAACTCTCCGTACTCGGCTTCCCAAACAACTTCCCAAACCACGCACCAGCACTCTCCACAACATCACTCCATCCGTCCACTTCCGTTTCACAAGAACCCGTGGCGCTCTCGTCGGAGAAAGCATGTACACTCCACACACGGACCCATGCACGAAGACAAGGTAATGCTCTGAATCCATCTTCCGCGTCCGTCCTTCAACTACATCCCCATCTTGATTCAGTAAACCTACGTAACAAGGATACATCCCGTTCCCAACTTGAACAACAACCTTCCTCGGTCGAGGTGTAGTTGCAAATAGGGATAACCCTCCACTCTGCGTTGCAACAATCAAGACAGGACTGGGTGCAGACCCGCTTCCACCCAGAAACGTGTTTCGAAACAGAGTTTCACGGGACGGTCTTCTTTTACGGGTTCGGTGAAGATGACGTGCCCGGATTTTGTGTTGAGGAGGGTGAGGTCGCCGTATGTCGTGCTGAAGGCGAGGAGGTGGGTGTGTGGAGAGTATGTGAAGGTTTCGACTACGCCAGAAGCCATGATTTGGAGGAGAGGTGTCCATCCGTTTTGTTGGGTGGGTGTTTCTGGGAATGGGGGGAATGAAACCATACAGGAGTCGTTTTTGACGAAGCGTTCTTGCTCTTCTTTGAGAGGTGGGTCTTGACGTGGTGGTAGTGGTGGTGGAATGGTTTCTTGCGGGGTATCTGCTTCCAAGTCGTGTAACTGCAAAGTCGAGATTTGTTTGACGACTTGTGGCTCTTCTTCAACGGCTACTTCTTCTTCTTCCTCTTCGTCGGCAACGCGTGTTCCCAGAAGTTCGTCGACGACACGATCCAACTCGTCCATACTCCAGCTTCGTCTTCGCCAAGTTCGAAGGAACCTTCCTCTTCTTCAATTCCAAAAAGTACAATAACAGCACCACACGCAACGCCGATATGTTCCGAATGTGATTCGATGTGAGCTGTTGAATCAAGGTGGAGCAAATGTTTTGTCGAGATTGTGGCATCGAGTGACGTGATTGTCGAATTTCCGAGAGACCAAATACGGAGTGTTGAGTCTTGCGGATGAAGAGTCGTCACAGTTACAATTGATCTGTTATGTGGTTAATATCGCGCTGATTCAAAGACGTTCAGATTTACCCGTCGACGTTCAATGATTCCGTACAGCGTGGTAATACGTGGAATAGAAGGACAGGTGGGGTATTGGCTTCATCGGCCAACACGAGTGTATTGGATTCAGTAATGATGAAAGGTGTCAACGAAGCTGTTATCGACGACGCTACGTATAAATGAGGCGAAAATGGTGCAACGGCATCGATATTTGGATCCGGAAGTGGTGGAAGACTTGAAGAGTATGTAATTTGAGCCGAGGTGGATTGTGATTTGGGAGCAGGAGGATGAACAGTGAGAAGAGTCACATGGGAAGTTGTAGTCGTGGTCCATGCAAGTAATATTGATATTGAGTCATTTGATGATGGTGATACGATGCAAAAGTCCCGAATATGTGCAACTTCGTCAGTGGCCACTTCTGATGGGGTAGATGAACAGAATAATCCAACGAGAGTTCAGGAAACTCATGTTCCTTCTCACTGTCCTTCTTGATTGAATGCTTGATAGTTTTAAACAGCTCCTTCGCAGCATGCTTCAAATCCTTCTTGAACAGTCGTCCCGTGGAATACACATTCACAACACCCGAGTCCCCACAAAGCACCAACAACAAGTCCGAATCCCACGCGATTTTCCTAACTCCAGTCAACGTCGGTATCACAGCAACCACAACCCGTTCCTTCAAACTCCACAACACAACCCCACCACCACTCCCACCATACCCAATCGCAACCACCCCATTTTCAACAGCCAAACAACTAACATTTCCTTTATAAACCGGCGCGATAGTATACGCCGCAGCTTTCATCCCCGTCGCACCCACATTCGCCGACACGACACACCCATCCTCACACCCAAGAAGCACAGCGCCGCTCTTTGGAACCACAGCGCCAACTCGTACCGACGCGAAATTTGTGGTGATGTGGATAGAGTTGAGGTATTGATTCGCGTGACGGTGTCCGGTGAGATTGAGAGGAGGGTTGGGTCGCCGTGAGAGAAGACGAGGTGGTTTGCGGGTGCGTGGAAGATGTGCGATGTTGTTGCGTTTGAGACGAGGATTTGGTTGGTGCGAAGGACGAGGGCGGCGGTTTGTTGGATTGGATCGAATGTGGCTGGCGGCATTTTATTGACTGGTTTCTTGTTATTTGAAAAGTGGATGGAATAGAATAGAAAAGGGAATGGAAGAGAAAGGCTTAGAAAGGTGGGAAGAATATACGAGTTATTTTGTAAACCGTACGTAAGGTATGCACAGAAGGATTTCTAACAATTATGCATAGCCGCAATCCCTTTCGATATTGATGACATGAAATAAATGAATTCTTGCTACGAACATCAAGCCGTTACTTTTCTTACTTGATCACCAATTCCTTGCACCCCTCCCTTCTCTTCCCCTTTCATTGTCATCATGAGTCACGTGGGTCGAGCATCCGACTCGATTTTTTTGGGAGGTGGTCCAACAGTTGGCGGCAGGGTGGCTGTGTGTCGGAAGAAAGCGGTTGCTGATGGAGTTCCGGTTCCACTTTGAGTGCGACTCTACCAAGTCCCTCCATCATCATTCGCATTCGCACTCTGTTAATTTGCTCAATCAAAAATGATAAGATAAACAACGGATGAACCCTAATTAGTCGATTTGTGTGCGTTCATTGTGGTCCATTTATGGACACTGTTGCGAACTTACTATGCATATTTTTTAGGTTGGTTTGGTTTATCTTTTGGAGGAATGGTACGGGTATCTAAGTTCTACGATAAATACCTTAAATTTTGGTGGCTGCTTGGAGTAAATAAGGGTGCCAGACACTTGAAACGAGAAAGACGCGATGGTGTCGACACAAAAGACTTTCGCTGCACGATACCAGAAGTTAAGACGCATCTGGGTGTTGGTGGCTGCACAAATTGCACATGCGTCCTAACCCAAACCCAACCCTCTTTCATCCCTTCCCTTATTTCAACCTTAACACAGTTATTATGCTTTGTTTGGAGGCTGTGATGTGATTTGGAAAATAAGGGCGGCCACAGCAATCGCAATGTGACTCGTACTTGATCGAAAACAGAAATCCAAACAAACCAAGCGAAAACCATTATTATTTTCTGAGCAAGTTCTTTTATAATATTTTTGATCCGATTCTCCATTAATTTACGAAAATCAATTCCCGGAAGCCACCGAAAGTGAATGAATTTCGTGGAAGGATTGATTGACATTGACAGGAACAAAGAGGAAAATGAACCTGATTCGAGTTCAAAATGTGAAACAAAGGGAAAGGATGAGTGAGATGAAACGTAACGAAAAGCCTAAATGTCAGTTTTGCATGTTTCAAACTGCTTATAAATGATTGCAGCCATTACAAATAAGGTTCACGCAGTAATCATCATGATTTACACGTTTTGCAACATAAAAAGAAGGCACCCGCACGTGGGTGGGATCGGAGTCACGAGCAGTTTGAGTTTGTCTGTGTTGGGGGCTGAATTCACTCATTTTCGCGCGTGGCAATGACGCAATTTTTCCGGACAAGATGTAAAATTTTCCAGGGCGTCATCGTCAACACGTTTTGAGAAGAAGGAAGGGATTCGAAAGGGGCAGTTTGGTTGGCCGGATAAAATCTCGAGGGCTCAACGGAAAAAAAAAGTTCTACGTTAGGACACCTCAGCCACGCAACTCAACAACCACCCACCATCACCCAATCAACTCAGACTACCAGTGATACTACTACGTACGTTAAGATGGAGAACAAGACTACTTCAATCATCCAGCAGGAACTAGAGCTTGCTAGGGCAACAGCGAGTCTGGGCGGTACTCTGACTGTGGACTTTGTTGCTGGATTCGCAGCCTCTCTGCTCGTGTCTCCAGGTGAGCACTCGAGTCTTCTGCTATCTGCTAGGAGAGTACTAACGCACTCTACTTGGAACAGCCGTGGCGATCATCGACAAGGCCATCATCACCAACGCCTCAGGCAAAGAGACCTTCAACCAAGGCATTAAAAACATGACAACCCTCCTGGTTACCCGACCGCACCAGTTCCTCCGCCAGCCCTACTTCTTCCCCGTCTTTTGCATCTTTGGAGGAACCTATGCTGTTGTACGTACCTATTTTTATCTCTGATTGGGTGGGCGCACACAGTAGAACATGAAACTCCCTCACCCAACAAATTTGATAAACCACTTACACTTAACACCCAACTAACTAACCACCACACCTTCTCTCTAATAGGCAAACTCTGTCGAAACCATCTGTGTCCACTCTGACATCCGACCAACACTTCCAAAGTTCCTCACATCGTCAGCAGTCAACATTGCCCTCAACGGATGGAAGGACTCCCTCTTCACCCGGTGGTACGGCACAGTGACCCCAAAGCCCCTGCCAAAGCTCACCCTCGGTCTCTTTGCCATCCGTGACTCACTCACGGTTGCCACCGCCTTCCTCGCGCCACCCTTAATCTCTCCTTACCTCCAACAAGCGGGTCTCTCAAAGCACACCGCAGACGTGACTGCTCAAATCGGTGCTCCTTGTGCGGTCCAGTTCTTTTCCACAAACATCCATTTGTACGCTTTGAACTTGTACAACCACCCAGAGTTCACTTTCAAGGAGCACAGTGCGCTCATCTCAAAGACGTACTGGAAGTCTACTATTGGTCGAGTTATTCGAACTCTTCCTGGGTTTGGTATTGGTGGTGTTGCCAACAAACACTTCAGAATTGAGTTGAACCATCTCATCCACCCACACCACACTTTGCATTAATAGCCCCCCCTGTATCCCCAACTATACCAAATCATTCCACTACGTCCATCCATTACTCCATTCATCTCAATCAATCTCTACAAGCACTTGCAAGATTTAGGCAAAATATTTGCCGGTCGAGCATTTTATCAACAGCAGCAGTTACGAGCAGCATTTGTGTTTTTTACTTTACGTCATCATTGTACAACTGTTTTTTTTTCTTTCCATTATTGCTTTCTTCTCTTTTTTTCTTCTTGTTCATGCCGTATTTTTGTGATAACCGCAAACTGATGATACCCCTTTTTGTACAAGGGCCAAATAAACACCGTGTAGAAAGTTCAAGGAATTGAATTTGTGAAATGAATTTGACCCTCATCAGGAAGTCTTTCAACGAACGATGAATCCAGAGCAATTCTGTCGATAATATACTTCTTCTTTGGGAGAATCCTTATTGAAGACGGATTTAATAGGGACAAGGAGCTCAATCTGTTACTAAATTTGGAAGGGGTTGCCCAAGAAAGTGCTCACAATGATACCCAAACGAAGTGCCGTCTTTGTTATCCTCGTTCTTACTTCACTCTACTACATCTACTTTCTTCAATCCTTCTTTAGCCCTTCACCGCCAATCACTACCACCACTATTGCTACGCCTTCAAACCCATCAAACCAAACCACATCCAACCCAACATTCAGCCCAACAAACCTCGCCTTAACCCACTCAGAATGCCTCACCCACTTCCCATCCCTCTTTACCCCCCTCGACAAAACAGCATCCTTCTTCACCAAAAACCCTCCCCTCACCCGCACATACTTTGACTCCCTCTTCACACTCCGTCACAGCCCACACCAAAACGACGCCTTCCAACTCCTCGCAGCCCTCAAAAACGGATCCCTCTACATAAAAGAGTACAGATCACACCACGGAAACGCCGCCCGTGCGAAACTGCTCCTGGATCAGTTATACCAGCCGTCATCCAGTCTCCGGACCCGCTGCCTGACATTGAATTCGCCGTGAATATCGAGGATCGGGGGGCGGAGGGTGTGGATGGGGTGTGGGTGATGAGTCGACGGGTTGGGAAGGAGGGTGGGTGGTTGGTTCCTGACTTTGGGTTTCAGGCGTGGCCGGAGGTCGGGGTGCTTTCGTATCGGGAGTGAGGAATGAGATTAGGAGGGTGGAGGAGAGTGGGGGGAGAAGGTTGGGAAGGTGCTGTGGAGGGGTGCGCCAATGGGAATTGTGAATCGAGAGGTAATATCTGTCTTGGTTGGACGGTATAGGAATCTAACAGCGTTGACTTGACTTGAACAGCATGCGCTTACGTATTCCGGAGAAGATTGGGCAGACATCAAAGAGCTACGCTGGTCGTGCATGAAACTCAACTGCCCAGAATGCATAAACCTCACAGACCACAAGACAATCACAGACCATTGCAAATACAAATACCTCCTCCAAACAGAAGGACACGCGTATTCAGGTCGATTAAAGTACCTCCTCAACTGCAAGTCAGTCGTGATTGCGGATAAACTCGAATGGGATCAACATTTCCATCACCTTCTCGATTACGATCCTGCGTCTCCTCAGCAAAATATGGTCCTTGTGCCTTCACCGTTCAAGGAGAATCTTCCAAGAGTGATGAAGGAACTGTTGGCGAATCCGGAGAAGCAAAAACAATTGCGGAGAACGCGTGGGACGATTTAAGGAATCGTTATTTGACACCTGCTGCGAATGCGTGTTATTGGCGGTATTTGGTAAAGCGGTATGCAGAGACTATGCAGTTTGAAGTCGACTTGCAGTTGAGGGAATTGATTCCTGGGCAGAAACGGGTGGGAGCTGCAGGAACGGGAATGGCAGCGCCGTATGAGTCGTTTGTATTTATGGGAACAACAGATGGGTGCTTGCTTGATTGCCTGAATAGATGATATACTATTTATATTTACCTTCCAAACTTGACCCCCAATGCAATATTGTCAGTTGAATCTTTCGGATACCTACTTTGAACTTCTCTGGAATCCCGTCCGATCGATCCTGTAGAACTTGCTTCTTTTTTTGGACGGTTCTTTTTGCTTTAGAGTCCTTTGAGCATGTTCAATAAGCCACCCCGGGAACTCCGGCTATACAAGTTCGAGAGTCTTGGGACAGCGCTGACAATAGACTTTGTGGCGGGTTCACAACGAGTCTGTTTGTAGCACCGAGTAAGCTATTCCTCTTTGAGGCGTCCCCTGTCAACTTCAGCTATCTTTGTATTCTGAACCTCTTTCTCTCCACCTAGTTGTAGCCATCATAGACAAGAGTATTATCGCAAACGCATCAGGAAAGGAGCCACTTCGACAAGGTCTTCGATCAGGATTCCACATGCTCCTCACAAACCCGTTCTTGTTCTCCCGACAGCGAATCTTCTTTCCGTCTTTGCAATCTTTGGAGGAACCTACACAGTCGTACGTATTTACCCTCTTCGCTCCAAACGTACTGTTCTAAGCCCTAACCCTCATACCTCCAGGCAAACACTGTCGAATCAATTTGCATCGCAGCCCCCATAAACCCATCCCTCCCAAATTCCTCACATCTCCGGCGTGAACATAACCCTCTGCGCCTGGAAAGACGCCCTCTTCACAAAATGGTTCGGCACCGTGAAACCAAAACCAATCCCAAACGTTTCCTACGCCCTCTTTGCCCTCCGCGACTCCCTCACAGTCGGAACCTCGTTCCTCGCACCACCTGTTGCCTCGCGGTATGTGCAGAAGGAACTCGGGGTTTCGAGACAGGTTGCGGATTTCGCGTGTCAAATGACGTTGCCGTGTATGGTGCAGTTTATTAGTACGCCGATTCATTTGGTTAGTTTGGATTTGTATAATCGGGAGGGGGCGACGGTGAAGGAGAGGGTTGCGTTGGTGAAGAAGAATTACTGGGGGAGTGCATGGGGAAGGGTTTTTAGGACTTTGCCTGGGTTTGGGTTGGGTGGTGTTATTAATCGGAATATTCGTGTCAAGTTGAATGTGTGGACGGGGAATACGAGATAGAGGGGGCGAAGCATTTCTTTACCATCGAATCTTACTCTCCTTGTCTCCTATGTTTGTTTATGGGGCTTTTATTTCAATACGAGTTTACTTTCAGCTGTTTCGCTTTTAAATTCTATTGAGTTTGCACATGTGCAACCTTATTCTCCAACACAGGATACAAAATCTAAAATATATATATGAATTTATTTGTACAAGTAGAATCCAGTTTAAACACAACGATCATGATGTAAAACAGACGATAGAGAAAGAAATGTGGCTGTAGGCTCATCAACACGGCTATATACGAAGAAAAACAGACGATAAAGAATATAAAGTGGCTGAAAGTGGCTGTCCTGCTGTAGAAAGATAGCTCTCGAAAGAGGAGCCCACACAACGCCGCACTCCTGCCCGAGTGCGGGGCTCTAACCCGCGGAACCACTGTCCACCTTCTCTTTTCCTCGTGGTACTAAGAGTCTAAGTGACAGTGGCGGCCAAGATAGGTCTGTGGACGGCTCTCCGTCGAGGCGATAATATAAAAAATGTAGACGACGTAAAAGGGGGTGGTAGATGCTAAATGGTCGACGGTGGAGAAGACCAGTAGTTGGTAGAGACAATGTGACGTTGGTAGCGGCTATAATAGCCTTCGAGATGGACTAAGTGGACCAGAGGGGGACCTACCTGTGCATTTGGACCGAGTGGACTGGACAGGACCTACCTGTACACCTGGTAGACTGAAGAATAGATGGGGGAGGGAGAAGCTGCTGGTAGAAGGCCGTTTGAGGGGATGATTTGTGAGGAGGAAGAGGATTTGTGAGGAGGAAGAGAGGGAGGAAAGCAATATTTATACCCTTCCTGTCAAACCTGACAATTCCAAGAGCAAAAAACGCGTTCGTTCGGACACAACAAACAAAAAACTACAGAGTGTCCGATACTTGCATCGCCGTGACAAGATTTTTCCTTGGTTTGAAAACTGGACTTGATTTTTGTACTTACGAAAGAACGTTAAATGAGTGGACGTGGGAGCTACTCCTCGCGTCATTAAAAGAAATTAACAAGAAAAAGATTTACTTAAGCTGAATTCCTGGCACAGCCTTCTTGACGTCGTCACGAAAATCATGGTAGTAAAAGTCATCATCAACACCAAAGTAGTCCAAGGCACGGAAGACATTGTTCATCATAAAGCAACCAATCTTCAAGTCAAGACAGCTCCAGCGAGGCCTGACCCAATGACTGCAACATTTTTGCCCATCGAAGCTTGTGTGGGAGAAGTTTGAGAAAACAAATCGAGTGTGCAAATACAATACCTGTTCACGTTATTGTGGCGGTTTCCTTATAGACAGCGGAATATTCTAACCTAAAATGACTGCAGTTCTTGTGATCGACCTCCAAGTTGGAATGTTTGATGGAGTCCACTTCCCTCCGATCTACAAAGCTGCCAGTTTACTAGCTAATACTGAGCGAGTTCTAGAAGCCGCCGTGCGAGTGGAACCTTAGTATCCTTCATCCAGCACAACGGACTGCCGGAAGCGCACTGGCTCCAGGGCAAAAGGATGGCCAGTGCATCCTCTCTTTCAGCAGAAGCAAACGGAGCCGTCTTTCAAAAGACTGAAAGTGATTCGTTTAGCAATGAGATGTTGGGTGCATGGTTGAAAAGCAATGGTGTCAATGAACTTGGTTGTTGGTGCACAATCAGACATGTGTGTGGCAGCAACGGTTTTAAGTGCATTGAACAAAGGATTTAAAGTGCAAGTCGTTGGGGATTGCCATAGCACTTGGGATTCTGAAGGTGTTGAAGCGGCTGACATCATCACAAATCAAAACAAACTCTTGAAGGAAGCTGGAGCAACGATTGTGGCTTCATCCACAATTAAGTTTTATTAAATAAAGAATCTGGAGGGGAATTGTGGAATAATGATAGCCTTTTTTTTGCTAATCACAGCACGTACCAACAATCAAGATCCTCGTTACCAAAGAGTTCGATGCAAAAAATATTCGGTATATTCGTCAATTCATTTGGAACCTTTCCCGACAACCTGTTCTGCGAAAGGAGCAAAACTTGCAAATTCACAAGCTTGCTCAACTCCCATGGAATAGCACCTTCCAAACCGCACTGACTTGCGTTAAAGAGCATTAAGGATTCATATTCCCCAATTCAGATGGAATGGCGCCACACAAACCCTTGTTCCCTTGCAATTGGAGTCTCTGAAGGTTTTCCAACTGCCCCCAAGTTGGAGGAATAGGACCCGTCAACGATGTAAAGCTCAAATCCATCGATAATAGTTTCTTCAAGGCCCCCAACTCTGGAGGAAACGGGCCAGAAAGGTTTCTGTTTTTGCACAGGTTCAAGTATTCCAAGTTTGAGAGCAAACCAAGCTCAGAAGGAATGCAACCCTGGATGTCATTGCCTGAAAGAATCAGTGTCTTCAGCGATGTCAAAACTTGAAGCTCATGAGGAATGCATCCAACCAAGTTTGACTGTTTCACAGACACTTCCGTTAACTTTGTCAACGAGCATAACGCAGCAAACATTGGATACCCTCGGAGTTCTTTTGGTGGACTATCTTCATCGATATCAATGAAGTCGTTGATATTGAATTCGCTGAGTCCCTTCAACACTTTGTTTGCATATACGTTTTGGAAGTGGTTTGATGGAACTCGAATGAATACCGAATGAAGACCTTTGGATTCATCTGACTCAGGCTCGTATGTATGAATTTCAAGTGTTGCAGAAGCATAGCCAGCGGAATAAATCATACGATGAAAAGACTTGGATACGTGAGCAATGCGGAAAGCATCGTAGGGTGAATCCACTTTAGAATTGACAGCCAGTCATCAATGGAGACTACATGCGAAATGTTGAAGACTGATTTTGCCATCTTTTTTCTTGCCCTAATGCCGTACGGACGATTGATAACGTAGATATTTTAATAACTATATCTTTGGAATATTTCGAAATTTAAGCAGTCGTACTTCTTCCCAGTCTCATTACAATCTCATCCCATAAGTTCTTTTTGTCAACAGCCACGCCACCCAACACAGCACTGTTCTCTTGCGCACGTCTCACAAGGTATGGAATTGTAACCTCAACAGATCCATATGGGACACACTTGTATCCCTTCAATCCATTGCAGCAATAGCATACGACGTACCATCTTGCATTCCCATCAACTGTCCGAATCCAACACAATCACTCTGAGGGTCCAGCTTCAAATCCTTGAGGGTGAGCCAAGCGTGCAATACACTCTCCTTGTTGTGCGACGCGATAAAGAACTGAACGGGAAGAGGTGTAGACGCTGTTGGATCCGGAGTCTCCTTCTTGATCTCTCCAATACACAAGTCGATAGCACTGTTGAATGATTTGTGTGTTGCTTCAAGAGACGGACAGATTGGGTTCTCGTATCCCATTTCTTGGGCTCTTTGGGATTCACTCACAATGTAAGCACCACGCACAATTTTGACTCCGACGTTGTAGCCACCGCGGGAGGCGCGTTCGATTTCCCATTGGACGCGTTGGAGTGCGTCTTTGAGGTACATTTGGTAAGTGTTGAAAACGATTGGACGGCCGCCGTTGATTCCTTGAGATGCGTCACGACGAGCTCCGTTGTACTTTTTGGACAGATGAAGAGCGAGGTCATCGATTGCTGGCTGGACATAAGTCCATTCCGCGTCAATGATAACTTTGACGTTCTTGGAGTGAGCATGGGACAACAGAGATTCAATGTGTGGAATGACAGCATCAAAGATAGCAAAGTCTTGTTCATTTGCCAATTCAAGGGCGGGATTAGAGTTCTTTGAGGACACAAGCAAGGCTGAACGGGCTTTGTGGTTGACGATGGTAAAGACGTTGGTGAGGTCAATGAAATCGAAGGAGCCCTTTCCAGATGCGTCAATCTCACTGTACAAACTCGAGCCAGATTCTTTAAGAGCGGGGAATACATCAGTGAAAGCAGCAGAGAGGAAACATCGCGGGTAACACGACCATCCTTGCTGTTTTGTCAAACACAGACTTGAGAGTTCTGAGAGAGTTTGTCCAGCGCAGAAGAATAGAAGGAGGAATATATGGAGTGAGCTTCGCAGCGACAAAGTTTTGAGGGTGTTCAGCAGCAATATCAACTGATTCAATCATTCCGGCAGCACTCTCTTTGCTTCAGTAACAATTTGATCCTTTGTTGGATTTGCAGTTGAGACATCGGCTTCCACTGGTGGTATCATATCAGTATCAGCCATATTGACGCCACTTCACCTCTTTACCTGCATAGTTAAGGATTACGCCAAGGCCTCGCTTGCGGTAGTTTTGCATTGTAGCATGTACTTCCTTGATATCTTCACCGCCTATAGGTCATCTTATTAGCCATGATGAAGGAGCAAAGGGGGTCTGAGCAACGCACCACAGAAATGGCTGAAGAAAGTATTCTTGACCACCAAATGGCTCACTTGCTTCAAGCCAGGAAGCTTCTCCATCGTCTCAAGCAGAGTAGGGCCCCATCGAACAAAAGATGGGATTGCACAGAGACGAAAGACAACGAACGAATTGAGCACTTTGAAAAAGTTCTGGCCTTTGTACGGACGAACTACTTTTGGATCCCAGGACGAGTAGTCGATTCCAGAGTTCGAGGCAGTTGACGAGGACGATGGACGGATGCGGAGACCCGTGGAACGTGGCGCCTTTCGCAGCATCATTCTTACGAGATTTTAAAACACCCTCTCGGATTTTTGAGGGCCGGAAGGGTTCCGGAACAGCCTTCCGTATCCGTCCCATATTCCTTAGGACAGTATTTTGTATACACTTTGGCACATTCCTACGCATTTATTTGGCCTGTTTCCGTGCAATAGGTTGGTGCCTTCAATTCAATTAATTATTCAATTTCCAAAACAACTTCCATGACTCTTCAGTTCGTCCTTTCCATCCAACTTTGTTACAAATATCCATTCCAAGGAATCCCATAAAGCAACGCAAGGCACTCGATTCTCCTGACGACACATTCGCAAGACCCAAATCACAACCTCCAAACCCAGATATACTCTCAAACCCGCGTCTAACTCCTGTATTCGCCACTTCCTCCATCTCTTCAAGCATTCCAGCCATGGCTTTCGTAATCAACTGATTCGAAGCATTTCTCCTGACTTCCTTAGTATACAAAACCAACATAAACCTAATCCGTTCTCGAAGGTCTTTGGAATTACAATCTCCATACTTCAAATACGGAATCCATGCATTGTTCATGCGACATGCAATAAACCAAAAACAAACGAACCCTTCAAATACGTCGTACACAGTCATTGCGTCTGTATCAAACAACGACAAGTCCTTCTCATCCACCAGGCCTTTCCGTCTCCAAAGTCATGTAAAAGCTGAACCGGAACAGGTAGAAATGTACCACGCGGACTCAAAGCATCTGTTCATTGCGTCAGGGCTTTGTAGGATTGGTAATTCGATCGGGATGGCATGATGCAAGAGCAGTTGTGAACATGATTGGACGGAAAAATACACATAGAGGCGAGTGATAAGTTAAATTAATTCTGTATAGCCTTGTACGTGCATCAAGATTTGAGTAATGAACCGTTTGATGTCAGAAGGTGAGAGTATTGCGGATTGTCTAAGAATAAAAGGTGATCCATTGGCATAGACTTTTGAAGCGTGGTTAATTGATCAAGTAGGTGTGAATTAAGTATGGACGAAAAGATCTCATGCAGAGAGGTTGGCGGAATGGCCCAATACTGTTTGATGACTCCAATCAGATTCCATAATTTCAGTTGGAGAGGTTGTAAAATATTCCAAAATATTGGATTTGGGTCGTATATTTGGCGTGGGTATTTCACATCATTGACAAATGTAAGAGCTTGTATGGTTGTTGATGACAAGGCTTGAACAACGCAATAAGCTCTGAACGCATCCCAGAAAATACGTCTTCCTCTTCTTTCTGACGTGCTGTGAGGTGAGACAGCCAAGGCAGTGATCTGGATCAATGTTCATTCTCAAATCAAGAGCAACATCCATGCACTTCAATGCAAACGTTTCCTCTAGGTACTGGTAACCATATCCTCGATCTTCCATGAAATTAGAACAGTTTATGACGTATTGTGACGAACCTACGGCGAAGTTGAAAGTCAAGTTGATTGTCATCAACAAGTCAATGGACGGCGTCCAATCATACAGTTCAGAGCCTTGCGTGCTCTCTTAAATAAACAAGTGCAGTGTCGATATTTCTGTCTTCGTCTGTGATGAATGACCAGGCACACAGAATCAACCTTATCATTGATTAGGTCATCCATTTGAATACACTCATCACTTACCGAAGACTTGCCGGTTTATGGAAATAAGTATGAAGCATATTCTCGGCGTCATACCCAGACGCTTGAGGTAAAACTGTTCCATTCTTGGTTAAGGAGTTGAAACCAACATCCAATCCTCCAACATAGGAATCAGATCCGGATCTCCATGTCCATTCTGCTCAACTCATATTCAACCAATGGCGTATCCATAGCGCTCATGTATAGTTGCAGCGGGAATCCAAGACACGACAACGGCGACTTGTTGCTTGCGTTACTATCAGAATCAAGAGATGCATCCACCATGTCTCCATTAACATAGAACAAGATGCATCCAATCTCAAGCAACGCTCACAAGGACCCCCATCAGCTCCTGGATTACACTTGACATGAGAATTGTGGCAGCGGACACACGCTTTCCAGCGAAGCACAACTGGAGCAGGGTCATTGTATTCACAAGGTTTATTCATCCGCAAACAACGCTCGCAAGATTCGGTTTGAGTGGGGACGCATTTGCGGCGAACCTTTTGGCATGAAAGGCACACTCGAACAGACTTTGGCATGGCTGTCGTTTAATTCAATTATTATGAGAATAATAATGCAGATGTCCAGTTGTGGCACAAAGAAAGTGCACTCACTGTGATAACTGGGTCAGCCTCAAAATGTAATTGGAGAAGCACCCCTTCCTCTTCCATTATTCAATTACATTGTGCAGTGTAAACCAATGATCAAACATGTTTCCTCGCTGAAATGGTATGTCTTTTAGATCTAGAGCCCCACTTGTGCTCTTGTGAACACCCTCACAATCGTATTGTCATTTTGGAGAGCAGATCTGAACTTCACACGAACAGAACAAAAATCAGATTAACTTTTATTTCCAAATATTTATTTATGTGTATCATAACTGAGCGAAAAGCTCATGCCTTCAACAATCTAATCGTTCAGCTTCCAAAATAGCTTCCACGACTCCTCAGTTCTTCCCTTCCATCCAACTTTATTCGAAACATCCATGCCAAGCAAACTCATAAAGCATCGCGGAGTACTCGATTTAGGTGAAGACATATTCGCAAGCCCCAAGTCAGCTTCCCTAAACCCAGAGATACTCTCAAACCCGCGTCTAACTCCTGTATTCGCAACCTCTTCCATCTCTTCAAGCATTCCAGCCATAGCTTTCGTGATACCAAGATTCGAAACGTTTCTCCGTGCTTCTGAGCATACGACGCCAACATAAACCCAACGCTTCCTCGAAGCTCCTTGGAATTACAATCCCCATACTTCAAATACGAAACCCAAGCGTTGTCCATCCGACACGCAACAACCATAAACAAATCAGCCCTTCAAACGCGTCGTATGTCGTCATGGCATCTGTATCAAACAGAGACAAGTCATTTGAATCCACCAGCGATTTTCCGTCCCCATAATTCATGTAAAACTGAACCGAAAGAGTGTGAAAATACGCCACGCGGATTCAATGCATTTGTTGATCACTTCTATATAAGAGTTTTGTAGACTTGGTCGATTCGATCAGGACGGCATGATGCAAGTGCTGTTGTAAACATGATAGGACGGAAAAATACCATGCGGTTGAGTGATATGTCAGATTCATGGCGCAAAGATCGGCACGCGTGGCCAACGTTTGAGTAATGAAACGTTTGATGTCAGGCGGTGATATAATTTGTGGGTGGTCAAAGAATAAGAGATGGTCAATCGGTGTCGACTTCTGGAGAGAAGTTAATTGATCGAGTAGATGTGAACTGAGAACGGATGAGAAGAGCTCATGCAGAGAATTTGGTGGGACTGTCCAATATTGTTTGATGACCCCAATCAGATTCCATAATTTCAGACGGAGAGGGTGCATAATATTTAAAAATATCGGATTGGGGTCGTATATCTGACGTGGGTATTTCATTCCATCCACAGCCGTAGGAAGTAGGCTTGTCGGTGACAAGGCTTGAACAATCGAATATGCTCGAAACGAAAACCAAAATATACGTCTTCGCTCCTCTTTCTGGCGAGCAGTGAGGTGGGACAGCCACGGCGAGTGATCCGGATCAATGTTCATTCTCAAATCTAAAACAACATCCATACACTTTAAGGCAAACGTCTCTTCTAGGTGTTGGTACCATCTCCTAGCTCTTAAATAGGGTAAGAAATTATCTCACGAAATACAGTTACGAACCTGCTGCGAAACTGCAAATCAAGTTGTTCGTAATCACAAGTCAACAGAAGGCGTCAAGTCCATACAATTCAGAGCCTTACGAGCTCTTTTGAAATAAACAGACGCAACATCAAGGTTTCTACCTTCGTCCGTTATGAATGACCACCCACACAAAATCAACCTGTTGATGTGGTAAGCACATGTTGATACGCTCAACACTTACCGAAGACCTGCGGTTTATGGAAATAAGTATGAAGCATATTCTCCGCGTCAAACCCAGCTGCTTGAGGCAGAACTGTTCCATACTTGGTGAAGAAGTTATACACCAATGTCCAGTCTTCCAACGTCGGAATGAGGTCTGGATCTTCTGTGTCCATTCCACCAGACTCATATTCAACCAATGGAACATCCATTGCGTTCATGTATAAATATAGCGGTGATCCAATACACGACATTGGAGACTTGCTGTTGCTGTCACTTGTGTTGCTGCCAGAACGCAGTGAGGCTGGTTCCCCACATCTCCATTAATATAGACGCAAGATGCATCCAATCTCAACAACGTTCACAAGGATTCCCATCAGCTCCTGGTTTACACTTGACTGAGAATTGTGGCAGCGGACACACGCTTTCCAGCGAAGCACAACTGGAGCCGGGTCATTGTATTCACAAGGCTTGTTCATGCGCGTGCAACGTTCGCAAGATCCTGTTTGAGTGGGAACGCATTTGCGGCGAACCTTTTGGCAGGAAAAGCACACTCGAACAGGTTTGGGCATGCCTATCTGTTTATTTGAGATTTTTTCGGTGTTGGCGGAGAGCATAATGCAGATAACTTTGAGTTGTGGCGGGCGAAGAAAAAACACACTCACTTTGATAAGTGAGGCAAAAGCTGAATAGCCCGACATAAAAGTAAGAATACTGCAAGAATATTATTTGGCATTTTATTCACGCGTATTAATTAGTGATATAAATATAATACATTTAAGAAATGCCAACAACACACCCAAACCAACCAACCCTATCAACCCTCCCCATCGACGTCCTCCTCCAAATCCTCCGCTGGATCCACCCTCTCACAGTCTTCCGCTACACAAGACTCTCCCACCTCTTCCACACCCTCATCCACCCTTCGCCCTCACATCCCTCCAAACACACCTCACCCCACTCGCATCCAACAAATCCTTATTCACACCTACACCCGCGTTCAACAGACTCTTCCTCCACACACATCACTCGCTTTCCAAACCGTATACGCGCGTAAATGCCTCACAAGAGAGCGAGAACTGCGATGGACGACGGCGTATGCGAACCTGGGGGCATACCCGCAGCATTGGGATACTGTGAAAGTCTAACTGTGCTGTCAATGTACAACACGGACCGGATTGGATCCATCCCGCGAGAACTTGGGAACCTGTTGATGCTGCAATCACTGATTTTGCGGAAGAACGGGTTATCAGGCGTGATACCTGGTGAGCTGGGGAATCTTGTGAATCTTGTTGAATTGGACTTGTCGAGGAATAAGGATTTGGGGGGGTGCTTCCGAAAGAGTTTGCGGGGTTGGGGAAGTTACGGGAGTTGAATATCTCGCGGACGGCTGTTTCTGGGGGGATTCCTTTGGAATGGGGTGGTCTTGTGAACCTTGAAGTTTTGGTTTTGTCGCATAATCTGAATTTGAGTGGGACGATTCCTGTTGAAATTGGGGGCATGGTATCTTTGCAGAGATTGGATTTGTCGAATTGCAATCTGGGAGGATCTATTCCTGAAGAGATCTGCAAGTTGCGGAACTGGAATGGCTTCTACTCCAAAACAATAATCTATCCGGCAAGATCCTTCACAGTTGAAGACTCTCCCTCTCCTCAAAAAATGTGAGATGCATAGAAACTTGGGATTATTTGTGAGTCGGTGATACTTTGAATGTAAAACATAAACTGAGATACGCAACATCCCTCATGTATTTCAAATTTCCCAATCTACGTATTCAATTCGTAATTCCCACCCATTCATCAAACAAAAAAAACTCTCTTCCATTTCCACTTAATCGAAACTAAACCCACCAAACCCACCTTGACCACCATACCCATGAGAATGACCACCCCCATATCCACTTCTCTGTTGTTGATGGAACTGGGCTCCAGGGAACCCCACCACCCATCTGTCCCCCAAACATTCTCATAATATCCTCCATATCCATACCCCCACCCATCCCACCCCACCAAACGGATTCCCACCACCCATCCCACCACTCGCACTCGCCCCATCAACATCATGCCCAGCATCAAACATCCGCTTCTTCTGAGGATCAGAAAGAACACTATACGCCTCAGCGATTTCCTTAAACTTGGCATCGCCCAGCAACCGCTCCTCCTCCGGGAGTGCAGCCTGCTTGTCAGGGTGGTACTGGAGCGCCATCTTTCGGTACGCCTTTTTAATGGCGTTTTCGTCGGACCCGCGCGGGATGCCGAGGATTTTGTAGTAGTCTTTTCGCTTGGCTTGGCGTTCGAGGCGTTTTAGGGTTTGGAGGGTGGATTGGATGGCGGAGTCGTTGGGTTTTAGGTCGGTGCAGATTGTGTAGTCGCGGATTGCGTCGGTGTATTGTTCGAGTTTGGAGTAGGAGTCGGCGCGGCGGAGGTATAGTTTTGTGTAGAGGGCGGTTTGGGGGGTGTTGGCGAGGTCGGAGGGGGTTGGTTCTGGGGAGTCGGAGTTTGTGTTGGAGGGGAATTGGAGGGTGTTGAGGAGGTCGATTGCTGTGGTGCAGTCGGAGATGCAGGCGGGGTGGCGTTCTTGCTGTTATGGGGAGGTTAATGCAAGTTGCTGCGAAGTAATAGACGGACACACACCTTTGATCGAACCATAGCACGATTTGACAAAACTTTGCATCGAACAACACCTCCAACTGTGTCTTCTTCCAACCATTCAGAATACTTTGCTTCCGCAGCTTCCCAATCCTGAGCTCCGTATGCGTCGTTTCCTTCCTTCTTTTTCGCCTCGAGTGCCTTCACCTTCCTCAAAAACACACGTGCTTTGGCGTTGTCAGGGTCATAGGCGAGAGCATTTGTACAGAATGAAAGAACAGATGCAATTGGATGAGAATCATTCATGTACAGAATAACGGCACGAAGGGCCAATGCTTCAGAGTTTGTTGAGTCATACGAGAGAACCTATCAATTAGTTAGACCTTTACTCCTGGTGTCAGGTGTGAATCGGGGTTGTGTTCGATATGGTCAAGATATGTTCACACATTCGAGCTCTCCCACCAATTTCTTTGATTGCTGCACTCTCTATTGTTGCTGCATTCGCTAATTCCTCTTCTTTCCGCTCTCAACAATAACACACACCTGGTTGGATACAACTTTCGAAGCCTCCCCAAGCTCCAACAACCCAACAAGAGCTTCAGCCCGGAACAATTTCCATTTATGAGAAATATTGCCGAGATCTGCCGACAACAGACGAGAAGAAGAAGAAGTTGAGTAAGACTGTTTTGCATTTGACGGATCTGCCAGAATAAAAGCTGATTCAAGGGCATGCAATGCCTTTGCACACGAGTCCCTTTTCGTATCCTTGTTTGCATCCTTCAGCAAGTCCCTCGCCTGAGCAACATACGCCTCCATGCTCTGAATGGCAGCAATTTCCTTATTGAACGCCTCCGCCTGGGCCCACGCGGGTTTCGAAGCGGCGGCCACAGCCACGCCCAATCTGAGCAACTGAATCGCAGCATCCAAATCGGCCATGAAAACAAGGGACTTTGCAGCGCGCGAGTACAGTTTCCACTGCGAATTGTCGAGTTCGAGAGCGGCCTTTGCGTCTCGAACGACCGACGAGTGCGCACGCGACATTGAAAAGGCGGCGCTTCGATTGGCCAAGAGCGTGGCTCGAAGCGGGGACGTTGGTTGGAGGACGTCTTAGTTGTTGGTTGTTTGTTAGGAGAGTGTTAAGAAGAGAAACAAAAAGAAACCACTCACCAAGCGCTGCGATACAAATCAGCGGCGGCTTTGTAGTCCGCGGCCTTGTACTTGACATTGGCCTCCTGCTTGAGCTCATTGGCAATGTCCTCGGGGGCCCTTGGTGTGGCGCGCCTCCTCCTCGGCATCCATGTAGTCGGCTTCGTAGTCGTCGCTGTCGTCGGCGGCGGTGTGCTCATTCGTGCTTTGGTGGTGTGGTCGTGGTGGTGTCCTTGTTGGGTTCGCTTGACAGCATTCAACACAGTCAAAGAAAAAGGAGAGACGAAAAATTGTGTATTTCACCTTTGGTTCTACGGTATTCTATTCTTCGATTCGACTGATATTAGGCTGGTAGTATGTTGTCCTACGGGCGAGAATGATGCGCTGTTTTTGGTATGGATCAAGATGTGATCCACCACAAGTCAAAGTTCAATTCGGCCAAGCCAAATCGGGCATCAGATAGAACATTTAGTGCATGGCAAGCAGATTGCAACGTATCGTACGGCAGGTACCTTGCTTTCCATTCTTTTCTATCGGAAACCATGCAGATAAATTATTCAACTGCACGTATATGCAATATAGAAATTTGGATGTAAGTTGTATTCAGCTTAGTAAATGTAAAATCATTCCATTCTGTGGCGCGTGCATTGCTTTCGGCAGTATTCATCTTGACGTGTCATGACAGCCCAAAGCCTCCTATAAGAAGGCGCTGAAATCCACCAAAGCGCACTCAAAAATGGCAATCGTCATATACAACCGCTCCTGCGCCTTTGGCCACCTTCCCCTTCAAAAACCAAGCCTCCTACTCCGTCTTGGCGCCTACGCCTCCCACATTCTCCTCTACATCATCAGCATCATCTTAATAGTCACGACATTCCCAAACCTCTCTGACCCATACCTCTCATTCATCGTCACTACACAAGTAAACAACGGACCTATCAACACGATCCCACAATACACGTACAAAACATCTGCGTTGCTTGCTTTACTGCTTGGTCAAGCGATCTTTGCTGTCTTATTCCTCATCTTGATTCCACTTTCAGTACCAGCATTGCACCGCTGCCGATTCCCAGACTCGAAAATAGATGCAGAGATCCACGACAGATACGTGTCCTGGCTCTCCCTGATAATCCAATACATGGGCCTCTTCCCAACCGCGATCGACATGCTCGTTGTTGGCGTCAGTTTCGCAAACGGCGTTTCGGGAGGAACTGACAAGACAGGGTACCTTGGCTTCTTGGGCCTCATTATACCTGTGTTTATCGTTTGGTTTGTGTTGTCGGTTGTGTTGATTTCTGTTGGGCTGTTGAAGGAGTTGTGGAAGGCACATCCAGAATGGGAGCAACAACAACAGAACGTTGTGTTTTTCATGAACACTTTTTGAGTTGAAGCCTCATTTCTTGTCTCAATGTATAAAAATTAGTAAATAGCAAGTATTATTTCAATGGGTTTTCGCACTCCATGAGCAAAAGCGGACTCTCCAATATTCCTGCTTTTATTCAAGAGTTTTTACAGAATGTAATTTGGTGTACACCTTCCCATAACCGTTTCTTGAACAGCAACCTGAGAATATCCTGTTTGACGTAGAACTGCCGCGCGTTGAATGTCTTGTCGTCGCTTGCTGTGTTAATCAACACTTTCGTTGCACCAGCAGCCCACGCTGTCTTCTCAGCGAATTCCAACAATTTGACACCGATTCCTCCTCGTTAGCATCCGAACTCCTATCCACCAAATCTCCCAGGGACCGTTTAGTTCTACCTGACATGGCCCAAAGTATGTCCAACCACAGATGGTGCCAGTTACTGGATCGTGCCAAGCGTGTGCTTGATGTCCCGCTGGTGCTTCCGCAGAGCAGCAGTGATCAATTGATTTCTGCCCCAAAAGCTCCTCTGCTTCGCCTGCGTCAAACAAGCCAGTCGAATCACCTATAGCAATCAGAAGTGCACGGTCGCCGATATTCACAGGGCGGATCATTGGATGTCTGAATGGTTGAGTCGTGAAGTTGAAGGAAAATGGTCAAGTTTCTGAGCATATTGTAGGATGGTTGAATCATCCGAACCTTCCATAATCTATAATAACTAAACAGCAGTGGTTATATGCATCTCACGAATTGAATAGAATACCCTTCTTTGTTGACTTCATCTTAAAACCATCTTCGAAATTCAAAATGGGCAAGAAAGTCGCCATCATTGGAGCGGGTTTGTCAGGCGCTGTAACTGCAATTGCTCTGAAGAGACAAGGATTTGAGGTAACAATCACCTCAATGGGTGTGGAACAACTTAAAATGGAGCATCTAATGAAGCCACTTACCGCTAGCCAACGCTCTACGACAAAGTAGATCCAATTGAGACTCTCAAAGAATCGTTACGTAACGGTGAATACAATGGTATTCAATTTGGAGAACTGGGTGGAGCTATCGTCCTCATGGCAAACGGACTCAAGACTCTGAAGCACTTGGGCTTATTGGAACCAGTCCTTCAATTGCAAGAATATCCAATCTTGGAGATGTACTTTATGCTGATTGATGGATCTGTGAGTTTGCCCCGGATGGTTTTAAATGAGGTCAATTTGATGTTAACTGCCACTTAACAGGACCGCATCACCAAAAACCACACAAAGGCTGGAGAAATGGATGCTATCGCTGTGTTGCGATCAAAGCTGCATCATACTCTCATGCAGGCTGTTGGAAACGCGGGGATCAAGTCGTACGGCGGCAAGAAGATCAAGGACCTTGTACAAACCAACGACGATGTCACTGTTCATTTTGAAGACGGATCAACGTTGTGCCGATTTCGTCGTTGGAGCAGATGGTATCACTCCATCAACGTCGCTTGCTGTTCCAGAGGCTGCAACCAGAAGTTGTCGGAACTGGATACGTGGAGTCGTTGACCTGGAACCGCCCGATGGTGTCGTTGTCGATTACGAACACCGTATTGGCATCTACGGAGACCCTTTGAATTCACGCTTCATTTTCACGTCTCGTTGTGGAAAGAATGTGGGTGACATCAGATTTCCAATGGATCCAACCAAGCCATTCGATAGCGGCGAAGACTGGCGTCCATACACAGATCTTCCAAAGGAATCTGCGCTTCTCGCGGATGAAGTTGCGTCTTGGGGAACAAACGCTAATGTTGTCAAGTGCATTCGTCACGCAAAACGTATCGCGCCAGTCAATTTGTACGATCTTCCAGATTTGCCATCGTTTCACAAGGGTCGCGTTATTCTTGTTGGAGATGCTGCGCATGGGACTGTTCCTATGGCTGCTCAAGGATTGAATCAAGCTATTGAAGATGGTGGAGTTCTGGGTGACTTGTTGGGCCATTTCCAGGATACTGATTATAAGCGTGCATTCGAATTGTACGATCAAATTCGTGTTCCGCGTACCCACATGTGTGCTTCAAATGCTCGCGGAACTTGGAACCGTATGAAGGCAGATAATGCAATCCAAGCGAAAATTGGACGTTTTATGATGCGTCTTGTGTTCACAATCATGAGAATCTTTGGAAAGGATGACGAAATGTTCTATCACGACTTCCGTGATGATGTGTCGGCTGCTGTTCCCGGTATTCAGTTCAAGTAACTCTTTCCTTTTCTCATATCCTTTGCAAGCTCTCTTAAGTAAAATGGAATATAGAAGTTTTTGTTGTGAAATTGTTCAGTTAGTGAATGCTGTTCTGATTGAACGTTGTAGTTTGGGGCGATATTGATGAATCCAAGTTGTAAAACCTAGATCTTTGATCTTATCGGATTCTTTTAACCAATAGGGTGAATCAGCGGCTTTGTATTCCAAAGAAGAAAGAGACGCTTGAGGTGCCACTGTCGGAAGGAACGCCAACCAATCAGATTGGGGTTCCGGATGGAATTTTGGTTCCCTTCATCCGATATTAACCTGACGTCAAAGAACATCCTCCAAAACTTATCAACGACACTTTGAATGAGCTCAACGACCGAAACGACGCCGTTGCTGCAACGCCAGCGCTCCACTGCCGTCCGCTCCTCCGTGGCAAAGGCCCAAGCCGTGGGAGCCTTCTCATTCACAAATCTTCTCAAGTTTATCGGCCCAGGGTTCATGATTGGCGTTGGATACCTTGATCCCGGAAACTGGGCAACGGACCTTGCCGCTGGATCCCAGTTTGGGTACACGCTCTTGTACATTGTCCTTCTTGCAAACATCATGGCCACTGTACTTCAATATCTGTGTATCAAGCTTGGAGTCGTGACTGGAAACGATCTTGCCATGGCGTGTAGAAAGCACTTTTCGCCTCGTGTGAACTTTGGCTGTTTATCTTGTGTGAGCTTGCAATCATTTCAACGGATTTGGCGGAAGTTATCGGAACTGCTATCGCACTTAACATGCTATTCCGTATTCCATTGCCTGTGGGTGTGGCATTGACTTCGTTGGATGTGCTGGTCATCTTGGCGTTTTATGGAAAGAAACATTTGCTCAAGTACGAGGCAGCTGTTGTTGGATTGATCAGTATTGTCGGTGCTTGTTTCGTGTACTTGGTAACTCTCAGCGGACCTAGTTGGATTGAGGTTGCGAGAGGATTCTTACCCTCCACTGGTATCATCAAGCAAGACGGACAACTCTACATCGCAATGGGAATTATTGGAGCCACGGTACGTTCTTGTCCATAAAGTATTTTGGTCATCTAAATGCTCACCTAACCACAGATTATGCCGCACAACTTGTACCTCCACTCTTCCATCGTTCGCTACCGTTCCTCAACTCTCTCTAATAAACTCGGCGAAATCTCTGAACTTCAAGACCTAGATGACTTGAACGTCGAAAACATCCAACCTGCTTCTCGTCAAAGTTTGATTCCCGAATCTCTCCGCTACACCAACATTGACTCCGTTGTCGCTTTGACGTTTGCTCTTTTGATGAATTGTGCAATCTTGATTGTCGCTGGTGCCGCATTCAACAAAACTGGACATGGTGATATTGCTGAACTAAAGGATGCCTACGAGCTCTTGAACACCATGCTTGGTCCTCTTGCTGGATTCGCGTTTGCTTTGGCTTTGTTCTGCGCTGGACAGTCTTCAACTATTACCGGAACACTCGCTGGACAAGTCGTCACTGAAGGGTTCTTGGGGAAAGCGATTCAGTTCCGCCCCGAAGTACAACGTCTTCTTACTCGACTTCTTGCTATCGTTCCAGCCATGACAGCTGCATTGGTTTCTGGGGAGTCTGGAATGAACCAGTTGATTGTTTTGAGTCAAGTTGTCCTTTCTGTCCAACTTCCGTTTGCCATTTGGCCTCTGGTATGGATTACAAACGGAGCTGGAGATGGTGAGGGAATGAAGGTGCGATTCACCAAGAACTCTGAGGAGGATGGAGAGATTGAGGAACAGATTGTTGACTTCTCAAACACAACTTGGCTTAAGGTTGCTTCGATCGTGATTGCAATCATCATCACTTCTTTCAACTGGTGCTTTTGAAACAGATGTTGTTTTAAACCCAGTAGAGCCCAGTATACCCAAGTGGGAAGTTGGAGTTGTATCTTCCGTTTCCACCCATTGCTCTTCTTCAGTTTTCGCTTTTGACTTTCAAATGAAATTCTTTGTATTTATTCACGATTGTTACGCGTCTTTAACCTTCTTGATAACTCTTCCTCCTTGCGACCCTGATGTCTTCGCCTTAGCACTTCTGTTATCTTCCAAAAAGATGTCTTCCATATCAGTGGAATACCCAGCGAACCACGGACCTCCATCTCACGCTTCATAACCTTTCTCCACCAATTTCTGTACGTCTTGATCATCAAGTCAGCTGCAACTGGAGAATTCATCGCATTTGCACCAGCAAGCAAGCGATCTTGCTGTCCCTTCAACATCGCGTAATCTTCCATGAGAATCTTGTGTGTATACTGAGGGTTGTACCAATCCAAAATCCAGCGTCCCCAAAACGACTTTTCCAGAAACTGTAAAAACGAGAAGCGCTGAATGTACACAAAGTGACAGTGTCCCTTACGCGTCGGTACGCTGTAAAATGTTTGGTCTCCGACATCGCCAAAGTCCAATGCTACCAAACAAGGGCCAAAAAACTGGAATTTCTGGAGAGTCTTTAAGTCTGGACGATCTGGAGTTGATGCAATGCCTTCAATCCCGATTCCGTGCCCTTCTGTAGTTTTGTCGATGAAGTTGCACGTCATGGTCATGTGTGTTGCGTTTTCGCGTTTCCCGATCGTCTTCTCGTGAGTGAATGGAAGCTGAAAGAAAATCTTCATTAGCACGAAGTATTTAAATAATTAGGTAACAAACATGAGCCGGATCCAAGAAGTTTTCGTTGAGGAGGGAGGAATCAATATCCAACACTTCAACACCGATGCGAGGTATCCAGTCCTCTCGCACTTTTGGAAAATAATTGTTGGTTTAGGAACAGATTCACGCGGTCAAGGTCTCCTGGCCATACCTGAATAACTCTTAGCGTGAACAGGTGATTGGTAATACAAAACTCACCCACACAAACCCTTCACTCTCAACTGTAGGATACTTTCGAATTTTGGCATTTGCTGGGATTTTGGGGTTCGATGGAACTTTGCTGCAGACACCGTTGGTTTCAAACTGCCATCCGTGATATCTGCATTCAAGTTTTCCATCCATAATACGGCCCACTGAAAGCGGGGCACTCCGGTGCGGACATTTATCTGCAAGAGTAATAGCTTCGTTGGTAGCAGGGTCGCGATACATGACGATAGGATCTCCCTGAGGTAAAGGTGAGGAGTTGAAGTTTGGGAGCTGTCAAACTCACGAGAATATGGTACCCCTGAGGTGCATCTGGCTTCAATGTGGTGCTCAAAATCAAAGGGTACCAGTGATTTCGCATGTCAGTGTTTGTGTCGCTGTAGTATGCAGTTTCCAACTCATCCTGACTCCTTTGCACCACAGTTTTTGAAGACATATCGTTCCATCAATAATACAAAATGTCTATTCTTTTCATACACGAGTCAAAAATAAAATTCAGGCGGTCTCAGCCACTTTATCCTTCCCAGTCTTGACAACCTTGCCCTTACCTCCAACAGCACGACGAGGTACACCTTCCAACAGGATATCTTCCATATCCGAAGAGAACCCAGTAAACCAAGGCCCTCCGTCTTCTCTCTTCATCACTTTCCTCCACCAATTTCTAAAAGTCTTGATCATCAAATCCGCCGGAACTGGAGAATTCATCGCATTCGCGCCTTGCGCCAACCGTTCCTGCTGTCCCTTCAACATTTCATAGTCCTCCATCAGAATCTTACGCGTGTATTGCGGGTTATACCAGTTCAGCATTGCACGACCGAGGAAGAACTTTTCGGCAGATTGAAGGAATCCGAAACGTTGCGAGTACACGAAATTGCAGTGACCCTTGCGTGTAGGTACACAATAAAACGTCTGGTCGCCCATTCCGCCGAAATCGAGGGATACGATGCATGGAGGGATGAAATGGAACTTTTGTTGGACTTTCTCGAGGTCTGGACGTTCTGGCTGAGAGACGAAGCCTTCGATTCCGATTCCAAAGCCTTCTGATGTCTTGTCGATGAATTCGCAGCTGACTGTCATGACTGTAGAATTTGAACGTTTTCCAATCGTGGTTTCATGGGTGAAAGGAAGATGGGCTGGGTCCAAGAAGTTTTCGTTCAAAAGAGAGGAATCGATGTCAAGTACTTCGACGCCGGAACGTTGGACCCAGTCGCGTTGAGTTTGGAAGTAAATTGCTGGTTTGGGTGCTTGGTTGACACGATCAAGGTCTCCTGGCCAAACCTAACGAAATGTATAAGATGACAAAATGGGAAGGGAAGGGAACAAACCCAAACGAATCCATCTGCTTCTGTGGTTGGATACTTTCGCACTTTTGCATTCGCAGGAATCTTGTAATTGGAGGGAACCTTGCTGCAGACTCCGTTTGACTCAAACTGCCATCCATGGTATCTGCACTCAAGTTTACCGTCCATTATGCGACCAACTGAGAGAGGTGCACTGCGGTGTGGACACTTGTCGACGAGAGTAATTGCTTCGTTGGTGGCAGGGTCTCTGTACATCACGATTGGATCGCCCTGGATGGAGAGTATAAGTAAGGTTGAGCGACATTGCCAATTGGATTTATCTCACCAGAATGTGCTGGCCAAGTGGCTTTTCACTGGTCAAGGTGGACGAGGCGATCAAAGGATACCAATGATTGCGCATGTCCGTGTTTGCTTCGCTGTAGTAAGCGTCCTCAAGCTCTTCCTGTGTGCGAGATGCCATGATTTTCCCCGATGTTTCTTTGGTTGTTTTCCAACGAAGAAGCAAAATGGATGTTGATTTCAAAGAGCCATGATTTGTCAGACAGCGGCATTGTTGTGATTGGACGATCCAAATTCGATGCATCGCCCAAACTTGGCTTGTGAGTAGCTATATCACCATGAAGGAAGTCGCTTTGGTTTATTGTATTGTTACGCTTGTATTCCTTCTACCGCGACGGCATGGCCAAACATTCCAGCAGGTGAGTCAGAAACGCATGGAACACTCCTGTATGAAACCGCTGCAAGTGTTCCTAAAATTTAGAGTAACTGGTTTGGAAGGCCTTGCATTGAACAATACGAAATTCGCTCCATATGATAGGAAAGAAATAGCTTCGCGACATCAAGCTAAATAATGAAGGGCAAATATACGATCACATCTGAGGTATCCAATGTTATCAAAGTCAGACGTACAGGTTCGAGAAAAAAGTTCTGAATGCAATCTCTGGTTGCCTTGTTATACATCACCATACGCATACTTCAAGTAATCTTGCTGAATAATTCAATTGATAATTGTCGCCGGTGACTGCAGATGAATGCCACAAGGGATCAGGCCCGGATAAACAGACGGATAAACTCTATTGATCCCCCAAATTTTTGACAACCCCTCATGCACCAAAAAAAGGAACAACAATAACAATGGCTCCTGAATCAACAACCCTCAACCAACGCAAGGGCGCCAGTGCCGGACCTTCAAAACAATCCACAAAGACAACCTTTGTTTCAAAGCGTCACCCTCTCACTACCTCAAACCCACACTACAAAGCATATGAAGCCCCTCCCTTTACCTTGAAGGAACTTCGTGATGCCGTGCCCGCAGAATGCTTCAAACACAGCACTGTCAAGTCCCTTGCTTACGTGGCCTTGGATGTTTCAATGGCTGCTGGTCTGTTTTATCTTGCCATGGGAATCGACGACGGATGGGGCGGACTTGTGGACACGAGCTCTGCTGTTGTGAGAACTGCTCTTTGGTTCTTGTACTCTGTCGCGCAGGGAATTGTGTGCACGGGTATCTGGGTTATTGCTCACGGTACGTCTTTTCCCCTCTCATTGTTCAATTTGGAGAATGTGCGATCAGATATCTTTGGATCGAGAAAGGCTGAGGAGAATAGGCGTATGCAATGATTAGAGATTTGAGATGAACGATGAATCCTATGGCGACCCTGGAGTGCAATTAACTTCAGACTTGCCCTTCCCTCGTACAAGTTCGAACATGGCTTTACCCCAAAGAGAAAAAGGGAAAACGTACTGAATCTCCTATGTTATACTAGAATGCGGTCACGGTGGTTTCTCTGCCTCCCCATCTCTCAACCATGCTGTTGGATGGGTCCTTCACTCTGCCCTCTTGGTTCCATACTTCTCCTGGAAGATCACCCACTCCAAGCACCACAAAGCTTGCGGAAACATGGACAAGGACCAAGTCTTTGTTCCAGATGTGCGATCTGATTACAAGAACCGTATCAGAAAGGCTGGAGAGGCTATTCCAGAAGAGCACGGTCAGCAGGAAGAAGAGGAGGGAGACATGTTTGAGCTTTCTCCCATTGTCGACTTGTTTAAGTTGATCAGACAGCAGTTGTTTGGTTGGCCCGCCTACATTCTCAGCAACGGTCAGTTTTGTTGAACACTTTTGGCTTTTTCTCACTCGCATTTCACAAATAGCCTCTGGCCAGCGTTTCAATGTCTGGACATCCCACTTCCACACAACTTCCCCAATCTTCTCTCCCCACCAAGCCTACCAGGTCAGACTCTCTGTCCTTGGTGTCGCTATTACCCTTTCCACTCTCGCCTACTTTGTTCACACCACCTCCTTCATGACTGTCTTGAAGTACTACATTGTTCCATACCTGTGGGTGAACCACTGGCTCGTCATGATCACTTTCCTGCAACACACTGACGTCAGATTGCCACACTACCGAGGAGACGAGTGGGACTTCTTGAAGGGTGCTTTGTGTACCGTCGACAGAGACTTTGGATTCTTGAACTACTTCTTCCACCACATGTGAGTTTATTTTTCTCTGGCTGGATTGTGTTGTGTGTTTGAGACTGATTTCTGTTGCCCAGTACCGACACTCACGTTGCTCACCACTTGTTCTCCAACATGCCTTTCTACAATGCGGAGAAGGCGACTGCGGCGCTTAAGAAGAAGTTGGGCAAGTTCTATTTGTACGATGACAGCCCAATCTTCTTGTCGATGTGGAGAAGTTACAGAAACTGCAGATTCGTGGAGGATGAAGGAGACGTTGTCTTTTACAAGCGTTAAGTCAGCGTTTGGGCTAAACACGCACTTTGTGGTGCTCGAACTGATTCTATTCCCTGTCTTGTTGTTGTTTTCTTTTCATCTGCCTGGTGAACTCTACTTTGTGTCTCTGCTTATTATTCCTGTTGTGGGCCAATAAAGAACATTTCTCATTCTATCAATGTTCAGAGTGAAAGATGTGATTAGAATGCTGTGTCTATCTCTTGGCTGAAACAATCAAACAAGACCATTTGGCAGTCTTCAATAAATCATGCCGTGAATATGTCGATATGTGCAATAATAAACTGTGCCAAGTTGTTTTCCATGGGAAAGGGCGGGACAGTTCCAGTTTTGGCAACCCATTTGGGTGCTCAACTTGAAACCAAAGGAAAAAGATGCAATTGGTGTCTGTTGCAGCCATCGCCTTGCTGGCAGCATCTGCTGCCGCCCAGACAGCGGCCGATGAATGTTACAACTTGTATGCCGGAGTGTTCTTTATCTGGTAAGTGTGAAGAGGGAAGGAAGGGACACCTTCAATCCAGGCAATAACCTTATCGTTGCTTAGGGGATTCCTGCCTGAGTCCCAGCCTCCCTACGAGTGCTGCACTGGAAAGTACCATGACGATGGAACAATTGTCTGTGATGCCACAAATACCTATATCACTGAATTGTAGGTTGATTAAGGGGCTCCTACACATCCCTAACCTCACTGTAGGCACCTTCGCAACACTAGTATTAAAGGACAGGCTCCTCCTTTGATCAGTAGACTCACTCATTTGACCTTCTTGTGAGTAGCCGCTCACTGTTGAGATACGCAAGCCATCCTCTAACAATCTTCAATGTACTTCAATAGGGACATCTCTGACAACCCCCTAGTGAATTCTGGTCTCTCCTCTTTGGCTCTTATTCCTGCCTTGAAAACTATGTGAGTGTGCCAAACTTGTGTTTATAAAGCGGGACGGATCTAATCCCATCCACCCAATCAGCAACATTGCTGGAACTGGTTTCAAAGGTCCAACTGCTCTATTCTCTCAATCTGTTACATGTACTCTTACTCCAAACCTCTGTGGAAACCCTGGCTGTCAACAACTCGGCACCCCACTTGCACCTTGCCCTACTACTGCCGTCCTTGGTAACGACAACCCTGCCGACTTTGTTTCCCCAACTGCCAGCCCAATCTTTTGGGCTCTCTTGGGAGTCTTTGGTTCCGCTTTCGTCCTCCTTTCCCTCATGTGTTTCTGCTGCAACCAACGTGGTGCTGTCGCCCGACGAATGCTCGAACAAGGAGGTGTACCGGCCTCTTCAGAGAAGCAGCAAACCGCTGGTTTCGTTGCTGCTGGAAATCAACAGGAATACCAAGATAACAGCGAAATGGCCATGATCACACTCTCTCGTAACGGAATCCCTAAGCGTACTTTCTCTCTCCCTGAGACTCGTAAGCTCCAATCGAAGGAAGAGGCGCAGTTGGATGTCACTGCCCGTGACCCATTCATCAATGCGAACGGTGGTACTGAGAGTTTCCCAGTTCGAAGATTCTACGTGAAGGAGTTCGGTGATGAGTTGAGCTTGACGGAGGGTGACTCTGTGGTTTTGACCAAGGTGTTCCGAGATGGATGGGCTGAAGGTGTTTCCATGAGAGCTGGTGGACCTGCGTTGTTCCCACTTGCCTGCTTGGGAGGAGGTGTGCCAATTGTTTTGGCGGAAAGATTGCGTGTTGCCCGGGCTATGGCTCAAGGAAGCACCAGTGCTGCTTAGGTCTTTTTCAATACTGAACTGGATAGAATTTCCCATGGAACCTGCTTTCTGTTGTCACTTTTTTCTTTTTACAACGTTCTCTTCTACTTATGCTTCATATGACATTTTACAGATAAATGTTCTTACATTCTATGCAATATGTTTTCGAGTTTAAACCGCCGACATTCTGTGGCAAGAAAAGGAAGAGAACAAATTCTTAAAGATAATTAGGATCCTTTCTTGCCCAGTGTCTTCGCAGCCACAAAATAGAAAATTTCGTTTGGCGGTGGAGATTTGTGCGTGCAGGATGGGCTTCGAACTTGGGTGATAGAAAGTCCTCTCCAAATCGCTCCTGATGTCGAAGGTTGGACCCATCACACTGCCAAAGCAGAGAACCAGCCCGGAGCCAGCAACTCCCCAGCGATCAGGCACTCTCCTATCCAACACTTCCTCTGGTGTTGTGTTTGTTGGATCCAACCATGTTCCCAACTCAGAGCACGAAAAGAAGGAGGACCTTGCTGCATTCATTGCACACAAGTATAATGTAAGATACATTTGAGGAGGGTATCCAATGGCGTCATTACTCACAGCTGCATCCAATCAGTCCATTGACTTTGAAGAACCAGACCACCACGTCCTCCGTTTGCACTACTCAAAGCAGACCAAGTTGACTGCCATTGGAATCGATGTTGGGCACTACATTCTCTCAATGATCTTGGTTGTTCTCATCTCTGGGCTCTACCTCGCTATGCTATACTCCACCGAGTACTTTGCTGAATTGCGATTGGAAAAGATTAAGCACTTTTGGGAAGAGGGCAAGGACGGTATGGCTACCCTGTTTGCTGTAGGAACTGCCATGGCGATTGTTGTGATCCCAACTTCATTGGTAGCCTTCTTTGCCGTAAGTGTGTCTCTGTTGATTGTTTTACAAGATGGTTAAATCAAACTTCGTAGCCACATGCTATTGGTTCTGGTATGACAGAGGTTATTGCTTTCTTGAACGGAGCCTCTGCCATGAATGGTGTCACTCTCAAAGTGTTGGTTATTCGATACATTGGTATTCTCGGTCTCGTTTCTGCTGGTTTATTCTCTGGTATCGATGGGCCACTGTCTGAAATTGGTGCTGGTGTTGGAATGATTCTAGTGCAACAATTCACTCGTTGGTCGTCTTTCCGTAAACTTCTGTACGGGGAGACCCTTGATTTGGGGCTTATCAACGATAAGTCTGATGTCGCAACCGAATTGCAGGCCAACAAGGGAAGTGACGCTGTCCTTGACGCGGCCGTCACAGGTACCGACAAGGAAACTCAGCGTAACCACAAGAAGCTTGGAGACAGCTTGCTTGGATTTTTGTTGAGCAGAAATCTCCGCTTGTTTGCCACTATTGGAGCTGCAGTCTCCATTGGCGTCATATTTGGAGCTCCAGTTGGTGGTGTGCTCTTCGCTGTCGAAGAAGCGACTTCCTTCTTCGAGCTCTCTTTACTAATCAAGCTCACTTTTGCGACTATCGTTGGCTACTTAATTGTTGCCTTCACTCACTATGACATTTATGCCAAACTTCCAATCTCAAACGTTCTCCTGAACCCGGTCAAGGCCGCGTTAATCCCATTGAATTCAGAATGCAACTTTGAGATGCGTATGCCAATGGTTTTGACCTACATTGCTATGGGTGTCATTGGAGGTTTATTCGGACAGCTTCTCAACGTTGTTCTTTCGCGAATTCAAAAGACTCGCCAAAGGTACCTCATCGATCCAGAATTCCACAGAAGAGGCGAAAACAAGAAGCCAGTGAACAAGAAGCTCAATGCGTTGTTGCGTGTCGGAGAGACTCTTGTCATTGCAGCCATTACCGCCTTGGTTGTCTGTTGGGTCCCAACTGGTAAAGACGTTGATCAATGTACCTCATACGATCGGCCATTGGTGCACATTAGCGATGTGCGCAGCGAATGTGACTTTTACAACCCCGCCAACCCACTAACCTGCGAAAACTTGTTACACTGCAAGGAAGCAATTGCCCACAACGGAATCTGCTACCCAACTGACACGGAATTCGAATTTAACAACTTTGTGGTGGAAACTTACCAAGAGTACTGCGCCGTGAAAGGTGTTGAGGCTGATTCTGGCCACTCCAACTCTGGAAACTCTGAGGCTGACGCAGCTGAGACAAGGATATTGCTAACAAACACAAGCGATTTGAAATTGCCTTCAAGCGTGAACTCCTGGCCAAGTTGCCAAACTCCAACCTTACCGCAAATAACTATGTCTTCAAGTTTGACCCAGAAACTGTTGGTATCGCCGAGTTTTTGATGACAAACGAGCACGACCACTGTTACTACCAAGTCCGTTCCTTGTTCTGGACTTCTCCGGAACGCCAGCTCAAGATGCTTCTCTTGCGTGGTGTTACAAGATTTGGGAAATCAAGTCTCTGGCTGTTTTCTTCTTTGTCTACCTTGTCATGTCCTGTGCTACTTATTACATTGCCCTCCCAACTGATCTCGTCGTTCCAAACCTCATTATTGGTGCAGCTGCGGGACGAATGCTTGGTTTGGCCATCAACCTTATTAAGCCTGGATACGTTGACCCTGGAGCGTACGGACTTCTAGGAATGGCCTCTTTGTGGAGTGGTACTTCCGGTCTTGTGTTGACTGTCATTGCTGTTGCCTTGGAGTTAACTGGTGATATCTCTTACCTTCCTGCCATCATTATTGTGAGTATTTGTATGTACGTTTGGCGATGTGTTGCTTATACCTTTGTTAGGTTTGTTTCACTGCGGCTTGGGTTTCCAGTTCAATTGGTCCATCACTTTACCATGCTGAAATGGAGAACAACGGTGCCCCATACCTTCCAAGTGAACCAAACAGACTCCTCCGTACTCTTACCGCCAAGCAAATTATGACGAAGAAGACTGTGGCCATTGGGTCTGTTGAATCTCTCAGAAATATCCAGTCTCTTCTCAACACCAATCCATTCGAAGGATACCCTGTGGTGCAAAAGTACGAAGTCGGTACCGGAGAATCAGCCCGAGAAATCAGAGCTCGTGGTGCCAGTTTCCACAATACTACTGAGACCAAGTACAGACCAATTGGATACGTCTCCCGCGACCGTCTTGAAGAGCTTTTGGAGGAGATGCAAAGAGAGAATTTCGACTTGGATTCTACCGTTGACATTGAAGCTATTGTTGGCTCGAATCCATTGACAGTTCGTCAAGATTCCACCGCTTCCAAGGTCTACACATTGTTCAGACAGCTTGGTCTCAAGCGTGTCTTTGTTGTAGATGAAAGTGGATTCCTTGTTGGTATTGTTGCCAGATTGGACTTGATTCGTCCTGTTTTGGAAGAGGAGGAGAGAGAGGAACGCGAGGCTGAGGAAAGATGGCAGGAGCCAACAGACTTGGTCGAGCTTGCTCGTGCCATTAGAATTCGTTCGGGTTTCCAGAAACGGGAAGACTAAATAAACATGTATTAGCCGTTGTAGTGAAGTTTTTTGTGTTATGATAAAAGTCCCCAAAAAGCCTCATATTATGTCACCATGGAAGATAGCCACAGACTCGAGCCCGATTCCCCAAAACTACAGTCCTGTTCCAGTAGCACCAATTCGCAGGGATACAGACACGTCCAACGCTTCGTCAGAAGAAGTGTTTGTTGGGGCCAATCCTGATCAAATCAGCGAAACCACGACAAAGGACATTGCCGCGGAAGTCTTTCGTAATTACGAAGTATGTTTGAATTCTTTTGACAACGCATTCTGATATGCCTGTAGACGATCGACTTTGAGGAGCCTGACCACTCTGTCCTCCGCCTTCACTACTCAAACCAAACACAGTGGACAGTCCTTGGTCAAAATATTGCTCATTACATTCTTTCATTCATCCTGGTGGTTGTTATATCATGCCTCTACCTGGCGCTTACATACTCGTGAGTCTCACTATCGCACTGAAGGTTATAAAAATGCTTTGCCAATTTAGAACCGAATACGCTGCTGAAGCTCGTTTGGAAAGGATCAAAGCTTTTTGGGAGGAAGGCGAAGATGCAAAGGCAACCTGTTTGCAGTTGGAACAGCCATTTGTATTGTGATTATCCCCACGTCTTTAGTTGTCCTCGTCGCGGTAAGATATCATTTAATTCATAGCGATAGCTTACTATTTTGCATGCCAGCCAAACGCGATTGGATCAGGAATGACTGAAGTTATAGCATTCTTGAATGGTGCATCGGCTTTGAACAGCATCACACTTCCGGTTTTAGCTGTCAAATATCTCGGAATTTTTGGTGTTGTGTCTGCTGGTTTATTTTCCGGTATTGATGGTCCAATGTCTGAAATTGGTGCTGGTGTCGCAATGGTTTTGGTACAACAGTTCACCAAATGGACGTCGTTTAGAAAGCTTCTCTACGGTGAAACCCTTGATTTAGGACTGGTCAATGACAAATCCGATGTTCCTACTGCTCTCAAAGCCAATCAAGGCAGTGATGCCATTCTTGATCATTCACGAGTTGAACACGGAGATGATGCAGAGACGGCAAGAAATCACAAAAATCTCGGAGACAGTTTACTTGGATTCTTGATGCACAGAAACCTTCGATTGTTTGCAACCATTGGTGCCGCTGTGTCGCTGGCTGTCATTTTTGGAGCACCAATCGGAGGTGTTCTATTCGCTGTTGAGGAAGCGACATCCTTCTTTGAGCTATCCCTGCTCATTAAATTGACTTTTGCAACAGTCATGGGATACCTCATCACTGCATACACTCATTATGATATTTCTGCTAAAATCCCCTTCACTGATCTCCTTTTGAACCCTGTAAAGGCGGCTCTACTGCCCCTCAACTCAACCTGTAATTTTGAGATGCGTCTTCCCATGATCTTAATGTACATAGCAGGAGGGGTGATTGGTGCAATTTTCGGGCAGTTCTTGAACTTGATTCTCTCCACCATCCAAAGAAAACGAAAACAATACCTCATCAATGTCGAAGAGCATCGCAAGAAAATCGGCCTCGTTAAACCCGTCAATAAGAAACTCAATGCGTTCCTTCGTATTTCAGAAACTGTAATCATAGCTGTAATCACAGCACTAGTTGTTTGTTGGATTCCAACGGCAAAGTCGGTGGATGAATGTACCTCATATGAACGTCCACTCACTCATATACGCGATATTCGCCCTCAATGCGACTTTTTCAATGCCAGAAATCCCTTGACGTGCGAAAATTTGGCCGTCTGTCGTGACGTTATTGCCAATGACGGACTTTGCTTTCCAACTGAGACAGAATTTGAATTCAACAACTTTGTTGTTGAGACGTATCAAGAGTACTGCGCTCCTCGAGGGATACTCGAATCACCTTCAGACATTTCCAGTTCTGACAGTTCTGAGTCTGTTCATGGACGCAGTGCTAAATCTGCCATTATTCGCGAACTAATTTACAAACTGCCTAATTCGAATGTCACGGCAAACGATTACGTGTTTCGATTCAATCCTGAAAGTGTGGGCATTGATGAGTTTTTGATGAAGAATGAGGATGATCATTGCTATTATCAAGTTCGGTCTCTGTTTTGGACTTCTCCCGAGCGCCAGCTCAAGATGCTTCTGTTGCGTGGTGTTTACAATATTTGGAGTTTCAAGGCGTTGCTTGTGTTCTTGGCTGTGTACATTGTCATGTCTTGCCTCACTTATTATGTTGCATTGCCTACGGATCTTGTGGTTCCGAACCTCATTATGGGCGCAACGGCTGGAAGAATTCTCGGAATGGTGTTGAATGAGATCTCGCCAGGGTATGTAGATCCAGGAGCGTTTGCATTACTTGGAATGGCTGCTTGTTGGAGCGGGACTTCTGGTCTGGTTCTCACAGTGATTGCAGTAACGTTGGAACTGACAGGTGATTTTTCTTACCTTCCTGCGTTAATTATTGTAAGATTTCAGTTATTTGTTTCCTCGGTTATCTAACCAAACTTTGATAAGGTCTCGTTTACGGCAGCTTGGGTCTCAAGCTCGATTGGACCCTCCCTGTACCACATTGAAATGGAAAACAATGGTGCACCGTACTTGCCCAGTGAACCCAACAAGATTCTACGTACAATCACAACGAAACAAATTATGACCAAGAAGACTGTTGCTCTCGGAGTTATCGAATCGTTAAAGACGATATCGAATGTATTGGATTCAAGCCATTTTGTTGGATTCCCAGTTGTCCAGAAATTCCGAGTACGCGATAACACTTCACATCAAGATGTCGTGAAATACCGACCAGTCGGTTTTGTTTCAAGAGCGCGACTCGAGGAATTAATGGACGAAGCGAAACGCGAACGATACACACCTGATTCTACCTTCAACCTTGAGGCTATTGTCGGCTCTGTTCCACTGAATGTCAGGGAAGACACCACAGCAAGTAAAGTATATTCATTGTTTAGACAGCTTGGACTTAAACGAGTGTTTGTGGTGAACGAAAGCGGGTTTTTCGTTGGACTTGTTGCAAGGCATGACTTGATTCGGCCTGTGTTGGAAGAGGAGGAGCGGGAAGAGGAAGAAGGAGAGACTCCCGCTGATTTGGAAGACCTTGCTAAAGCAATTAGACGTCGAACTACTCATAAAACTACTGAAGAATAAGAAATAAAATTCTATTAAGTAATCATGAATGACACATCATCCAAACTCTTAGCACTCTGGAACCAATGCAAGTTATCGTACCAATGGATCTTATACCTCCTGGCTACGCTTCTCGGAATATCAAACTTTGTATTCATCAACGCCACTCAGGCCCAAGTCTTGTCGCAGATTTTGCGCATCCCAAGCAGTGAACTTGGGGATAAGGTTCCTTCCTCAGTTTAATATAGGCATACTAATACGTCGAGAATAGAGTGGAACCCTCGCTTTTTGCGATCAGCTTGCGTCATTCTGTGCAGTTTATGGATTTGGATTAGCAAGTGATTTTGTTGGGCGAAGGGTTGTTTATTCGATCGGATTCTTATTTATGGGCGTAGCTCTGTGTGCGTATCCTCGGCTTGAAAGTTATGGAGCGATGATTGCGATGCGGTTGGTGTTTGCTGTTGGAGGTGGAGCGGCATCTTCAATGCTGGTTGCCGTGTTGGCGGATTACGCGGAGGATCGGGTATGACTCAATTGGCTCGCATAACTGTAAAATCTGACATATTAAGTTAGTTCCGAGGTCGGATGGCTGGTTTAGTGGGTCTATGTTCTGGTTGTGGAGCACTCCTCGCCTTATTTCTGTTCATGCCTCTTCCACTCAAATTCGATAATGTATTCACGGCCTTCAAGCGACTTACTTGATTGTCGGGCTATTATCAGTCGTGTTTTCCGTCCTGTTGGCCTTGTTTTTGAGCCCAACCACATCTCAAGGCCAGACTCCAATGAATGCTCAAAATGATGAAAGGGAAGGACTCGATCAAGTTGTTGTGACGACTTCGTCTATTGATTTGGCGCGAAACTCGGGGGATTCTATGGATGTAACATCAGAGACGTATTTGGTTTCTCCAAATCAGTCCGGTGCTAGAGGCTCGTGTCCCGTAATGCAAAATCTTGACCAAGAAGCTGTTACCACAACTCAAATTCGTGAAGAGAGTCCGTTGGCGGGACCTAAGTCTGTTTGGCAGACAGCGAAAGAAGGAATACTTGCAGCAAAAGACCCGAAAGTCCTTTTGGGATATGTGGGAAGCTTTCTAGCGCGTGGTGATACTGTTATTATCACCTTGTTCATTCCATTATGGGTTTACAAGCGATATATTGATCTGGGCCAATGCACTGTTCCGGGTCCCGAAGATCCTGACATTCGAGATGTTTGTGCCGCTGCCTTTAAACGTGCATCTGCTGTAAGCATTTTGATTAGGAAAAAATTGGGCTTATTTCTGCGTTTCTGAATAGATTTCGGGAGTAGCTCAAACATTCGCACTCGTTGGAGCTCCCCTGTTTGGTTTCCTTGCTGACAGATTCCATGCCTCAAACGTTGTTTTGTTCAACGCGTTACTGGGCCTCATATCCTACCTTTTCATGTTTTATGCAGACCCCATCCAAGCATACGTCTTTGCGATTGTTATTTTCGTTGGGCTCAGTGAAATTGGGCTCGTGATTGGCAACATTTCTCTTGTCACAAACAGCAAGTCAGTGGACAAATCGATTCGCGGTAGTGTTGCTGGAGTTAGTTCTGCATGTGGAGCTGTTGGGATTCTGCTGTCAAGTAAGTTGGGAGGATGGCTGTTTGATCATTGGAGGGAAGGTGCTCCGTTCTTGGTTCTTGCTGTGGGACACTTACTTGCCGTGATTTGTGGGTTGTATGTTGTCTTTGGAGAACGAATGAGACAGCGGAATAATACTTGATGTTTTTTGATGTGCCTGTAAACGACAAGGCCTATTATAACTTTCTTTGCTGAAGATGGCAAACTCAACAGATGCCGTCTCCACTGCAGTGTGCACGGCTTCATCATCCAATACACTCCATTCATCTTCTCAATGAATGGTGGCTCTATTCAATCAGTGGCTCCAATATTGTGACAAAGCTCAGTAACGTCACAGCTCTCGTTGGAGTTGGACACAAGAGTACGCCGCCATTCTTCTATGTATCCTACTAATTGCCGCTCAAGACATCCTTGCATGCTCAACGGAAGGTTCCTTGTTGATCCTCAACACTACATCAAAGAAGACAGAGGCTTCGGCTTTCGTCCCTTCGCGTTTACCCGTTACATGCATAGCACTAATAGAAGGACTGTATGGCAGTGAAAAGACTTTGGCTGCAGTTGGAGACGTGGGAGGGTCTGTGTCGTTGTGGAACACGGAAACACTTGAAATGATGGACAGGTGCGTTGACATACTATTCAAGTGAACGAAGTTGATCTAAGTCAACCAGGTTTCAAGTTGGAAATGGGAAACTTCGGGCTGTCACGGGAATCGCGAGTTGGTCACCTCCAACGTCATCAATACCATACCTTCTAGTGGCTACAGCTTCCTCAGCACAGCTCCATTGCATTCACAATTCTAAGATTGAGTTTTCGATATCCTGTCCACGATTAATAAGCTTCGTCCTGTCATCACCGGATGCATCAACAGTATTTGTGGCATCACATTGGAACCTATACATACTCTCGGGCTCTGGATCCTCAGCAGCTCTTGATCTCTTAATATCCTTGGAAAGTGATATCGTGGCTATTTCGTATTATCCTTCCAGCCCGAAGGGAACGCATCGTGTTCTTGTTTCGTGCCAAGACTGCACTATCCACGTTATATCTATTGTCTCAAATTTCAACGTTGGAAATAATGTTAATATTATCGGATCGGTTGAGACTGGCACAGTCTGGGCTTCGGCAATCAGTGTTGCCAAGACCCGAAACAGCCCAACGCTTTATTCCTCGCGTCAGTGCTTTACAACGGCTCTAGAATCTTTTACCAGCTTATAGAAACGAATGGAACAATTCAGTTTGTCGGAACGGATGAACAGGGAGTTCCTGTGAATCATCTCAAACGTAGTATCGAAGACGTGGCGGAAAAACGACGCATGGCAGTTTTCGAAGCGATAGTCAAAACTGCTGTTGGTGACGCTGATAAGTTTTTGTGGAACGAAGTGGCTTGGAAAGCGCGTGTTGTGGGTGACAATGATGGAGCGAAACGTGCCAAAATGGACGATGAGCCTGCGCCCATTGCTCTTCCGGCATCTCTTTCAACTTTGAGTGCTGGTTCAGCGAAGAGTGGACCGCTTGAAGACAGTGAAGAGGATGGAGAAATTGTTGAATAGATACTTCGTGTAAGAAATCAGGTTATGAATGAACATGTCTGTTCAGGATAAGTCGTCTTAAATCATTTAATTTGGAAGGCAGCAAACAATAAGAGGACAGAGTGGGGTATGAAATACAACAAGCATTAGGAGACAATCCATAGACGTAAAAAAAACAAACAACGAAACAAAACATTATGATGCACAAGGTGTTGACACCTCAACATAACAACACAGTCGAAAAGTACAATTTAAGCCCACCAGCTCGAACCATTTTTCCCACCCTGAGCTACACGACGTCCGTTCTCAGCCTATCGTAAAAAACCATATCAGGCAAAAGAACAATGCACCAAAAAATAAAACTGACCTCACTTCTCCCTCCATGATATGGATTAAGTGCAAGCCCACTATTCTGCGGCACAAACATTCCGGGATGAGCGTACCCAACTGGCTGCGTCGCATACATAACATGCGGAGTCGGCAACACAACCTGAGACGCCCGGTTTCCCGCAACATTCATCTGCGGCTGCACAAACGCACCACCCCAATTCCCACTCATCCTCTGACTTCGTCTCCGCTCGTCTCTCTGCCCTTACGAAACGCCTTGATCTCAGCAGGACTCATTTCAACGACTTCAGGCGCCGGATCGCGTCAATCACGCCGGAGAGGTTCGGGTCGCCGTGGAGGAACGTTAAGACGTCTGTATCGTTGTTCATAAACTTTTCGACGGTTTGTTGTTTGTGGGTGTGGGCGAGATGGGAGAGTGGGGTGTCGTCCAAGTTGTCTTGTTGTTGTGAGATCGATTTGCGTTTTGTGGAGGTTGCGATGGAGGATTTAGACTTTCGGGAGGGGGTTGGGGTTGTTGGACGAGATGGGATGAAGGATACGGGGATGTACATTATGGGGGTTTGTATGGGGGTTTGATGTAGGTAGGTTGGGTCAGTGAAGGATGGGGTGGAGGTTGTAGAGTATGAGGATTGGCGGCGGTCTTGCTTTTTTGTTGGGGAAAGAGGCGGTTTAGGGTGATAGTACGTGTCAGTGGTTGGGAATGATTGTTGACGCTCTTGTTTCTTCAAGGAGGGAGAAAGAGGAGGCTTTGCAAACGAAGGAGGAAGCGGTGAGACGATTCGAGAATTGCGTCTTGGGGTATCGAGGGATTGCGGAGATACAGTCGCAGATGATTGAGTTGTGGCAGGTGTCGGGTTCTAGGATAATTTTTGAATACTCAGCATTATTTACTGTCTAAACTCACTCGCTACGTTGACTCTGGCTCTTCCTTTTTTGGTTGTCTTTAGACGAATCAAAAGACTCTCCCACACGATCCAATTCCTTGAGTGCCGAGGATACTGAATGCCAAGTATTTGATTCTCGTCGGTTGTATCGCTTGCGGGCGGGCGGGAGAGCAAATTTGAAGGCGTCATTATCGTCTTCAGGTATTTGATTGGGTGGAGACTTGCTTTCAACAGCTGAATCAAAGTTTTTTGTATCTGTATGATCAGGGCGCAGGACGTCGGAAAAGGTTGAATCGTTCGTGACGGTAAAGTCGAGTGTGGTGTCAAAATCAAGAGTAGAATCCACATCCAAAGTCAGTTGAGGTGGCGCAGAAACAGAACGGGCAGTATCAAGGGCATTGTTTTGCACAGAGATTTCTTGGGTTGGATCTGAGCGGGAGAGGGTATAGGAGGTTGCTGGACGGTCGGTAAAATCAAACGAGTGTTGGTTGCTGTTCGTGAATTTGGGTTAGCTTACTCCCAAAGTTTAAGTTTGTTCCCATAAACCATTCTCCATCGCCTATTCTTGGAAAGCAAACCTGTAGGTTGGCAGGTTTTCGCTTCACTCTGTGACAACGTCATTAATCCGCTCATAATTCCTCATTTTATCCTTAATTCAAGATCTTGCGAATTTCGTTCGACCCGCTCGTTTCTTTCTATGCTACCTACTTGTACAGGTCGGAAGATGAGACAGGACGTGAGTCAGAGGATGTGGCATAACTAGATCTCATCAAGTCAGGGGTATGAGGCGTTGAAGGACGATGGTTGAAGGTATGGGTGAATGAGTTGTTTTGGGACGCGATTGGATGTTCATGTGGCTGGTTGAAAACGTCAGAGTGAGATTGATTGATGACCATATGAACCAATGACAGGCACTGCATACCTTCCACGACTGAGTACCAGTATTCAAACATTGAGTGTGAGCATATGATTGTTGCTGTGAGTGAGAGTAGCCCAAAGGAGCGTCCAAGTAGATCTGAGTTTGTAACTTTGCACCACCAAAAGAGTCCTCGCCGTCCTTCCTCAGCGTCCATTTAGACTTTGATCGTTTAATAAAGTTTTTCAGTTTCTGTGCCGGCGACGCAGAGGCTGTTTGGGCGTCGCTGAGATCGTTGCCGGCGCCAAAGAACATCGAAATCCGTCGATTCGCCTTCGCCGCGTCGCTTGGCTGCGGCACCGACGGCGGCGCGGAGAACGCAGAGTACGGCAGAACCTCTTTCTTGCGCCGCGTCGAAAACATGGATTTCACAGAATTGGTTGGTTGGGGTGCTTGGTTGTCGTGAAAACAAACAAATGAACACAGTTTGCACTTACCTAGAACAAATAAATAGCATTCTTGACACCATATTGGGTCCTGTACAAAGTATCAAGCTCTGGATCCTTGGCAATTTTTCATCTTTTAATTTATCTGGCAATGAGGTTGGGGCTGTGTGGACGATACGGTCTCGCCAGTTACTCTTTAGGCATTTCTTTCGACTGCGAGAGCTGGATTTGTGAAAAGTACTCTGCTTTAAGATAGTGAAGAGGCTGGAGAATTAATAAGTGGAAATTCGGGCTTATTTTTAGAAATCCAATGAATGAACCGGAGCTGCCAGTTATCATAGAACCTGAGCACACAGAGTCCCTGCAAGAATCAGGGACAAAGACTAGACGTGGCAGTGTCTCCTTCGAAATCAGAAACTACTCTGCAATAGAAAATGCGACGGAATGTTCTCCAGCAAGTTCTCCCGACAGTCCAGACCACAAATCATCTGATCCTCGCGCAATCTTGGAAGACTTTGATGCAGTACAGGTTATAGGACGAGGAGCGTATGGAAAAGTCTTCCTTGTTCGACAAAAGGACACAGGAGACTTGTTTGCCATGAAAGTGCTGAAGAAAGCAACGTTAAGTCTTCATGGCACAAAAACTCTACATCATACAAAGAGTGAGCGGCAGATTCTATCTCAGCTTAACCATCACTTTATTGTGACGCTGCATTACGCTTTCCAAACGCCCACAAAACTATATCTTATTCTGCAATATGCACCTGGAGGAGATTTGTTCCGCTACCTTGCGAAGGAAGTTATGTTCAAGGAGCCAACCGCTGCATTTTATGTTGGTGAAATTCTTCTTGCTCTTGAACATTTACACGAGCTTGGCATTATTTATCGCGATCTTAAGCCCGAGAATGTTCTTTTGGATTCAGAAGGTCATATTTTACTGACGGACTTTGGACTCAGCAAAGTCGCACTGGAGACCAAAACAGTGTGTGGAACAATCGAATACATGGCCCCTGAAATTTTGGAAGAATCCTCGTCGTATGGAATGGCGTGCGATTACTGGAGTCTCGGCGCCTTGATGTTTGACTTGCTAACAGGATCACCGCCATTCTCTGGAAACAACCGGAAAAAAGTGATGGAAGGGATATTGAAAAAGAAACCAAAGTTTCCGAAATATCTTTCACCTTCAGCAACGAGTTTGATTCGTGGGTTGTTGCATAAAGATCCAGAGCAACGTATTGGATCGTCTGAGGGTGCGGATGAAATCAAGCGACACGCGTTTTATAAGAAAATGGATTGGGGAAGCTGAATGCGCGTGAATTGCAGCCTCCGATTATACCTGATCCTGTGGACAGTATTTTGGAGAGTTTTGGAAAACTCGGATTTGAGTCGGAAGTTCCGCCAAAAGATTTAATGGGTTCAAAGAGGTTACCGACTGGAGTTGGGACGCATCAATAACGACACCTGAGTCGGCAAAAACTGTGCAGGACCATTTTCATGGGTTTAGCTTCTATGAGGCCAATAAAACAAAGAATAGACGTTGCAGCCTTTTTTAAACCAAGGACGCACAACAACAGTATACTGTATCGGACACTCAGTCGTTTTTCTTTGAGAAGTGGAAACATTCCAACTTGGAGGTCAATCACAAGAACTGCAGTCATATTAAGTGAGGATATTCTGCAGCCTATAAGAAAACGGCCACAATAACGCGAACAGTTTTTTGTACACTCTCAAACTTCTCCCACACAAGCTTCGATGGGCAAAACTGTTGCAGTCATTGGGTCAGGCCTCGCTGGAGCTGTCACAGCAATTGCTCTCAAAAGACAAGGATTCGAGGTGATTTAATTTGGTGTTTTGAATTGGTACAGCGGAAGTGCGCGTACTTAACATAATACAATCTCAGCCAACGCTGTATGACAAGGTTGATCCCATTCAGTACCTCAAAGACACTCTTAAGAGCGGAGAACCAACCGGTATTCAGTTTGGAGAAGTGGGCGGTGGTGTTTCGTTGTTGGGAAATGGGATCAAGGCTCTGGGTCATCTTGGGCTCTTGGATGCAATCAAACAGTTCCGTATCGACCCGATGAATGAAATGAACTATCTCTTGATTGATGGAAGGGTGAGTACGGCCATATCTACCAAGATCAAGCTTAACCCAAGCATCACGATGTAAATTAGGACCGTATCTCAAAAAAGACTCAAAAGAAAGGTGAAGTCGAATCAATCCAAATTCTTCGTTCAAAGTTGCATGCATCCTTGATGAAGGCTGCAAACACTGCTGGTGTCAAAGTCTTTGGTGGCAAGAAGCTCAAGACGTTGACTCAAACTGAGAATGATGTTACTGTCGAGTTTGAAGATGGTACAAAAGTTACGGCTGATTTTGTGGTTGGAGCTGACGGAATCCACTCTGCCACACGCCGATCAGTCTTCCCTGAAGCTGCAAAGCCAGAAGTGTGGGCAACTGGTTTCGTTGGTGTCGTCGGACTGGGACGTCCACTTCCTGATGGGAAGCTTTTGGATTTCGAGTACAATGGAGCTGTGTACAGCGATCCATTGAATTCACGTTTGGTGTTTGCCTGTCGCTGCAGCCAGACAGATGGGGAAATAATGGTGTGCAATTTGGATCCACGAAAGCCATTGACTGATGCTGATGAATGGCGTCCATATTCGGATCTTCCAAAGGAAGCCGCCAAGCTTGCTGAACTTGTTGAATCTTGGGGTGCCTCCCCAACCATTGTTGAATGCATTCGTCGATGTGTTCGTATTACCCCAGCAAACTTGTACGATCTCCCAAATATTCCAAAGTTCTCCAAAGGCCGTGTTGTCTTGGTCGGAGATGCTGCACATGGTACCACGCCTTTCTATGGACAAGGTTTGAATCAAGCTCTTGAGGATGCCGGAGTGCTTGCTGACTTGATGGGTCATTTCAACGAGGATTATGCAAAAGCTTTCGAGGTGTACAACAAGATTCGTGTCCCTCGTGCGCATGCGTCTGTCGCCCTTTCACGAAAGACTGCTCGCAGAATGAAGGCTAGCAGCCCAATTGACTTGAAGATTGGTCGTTTTATGATGAAAATTGTCTTCCGTATTTTGGATTACTTAGGAGTTGATGATAACTTTTACTACCACGATTTCCGCCGCGACGTCAAAAAGGCTGTGCCAGGAATTCAGCTTAAGTAAATCTTTATCTCGTTAATTAGATACCCTTGACGCGAGGAGTAGCTCCCACGTTCACTCATTTATCTTTCATCAGGTACAAAAATAAAGTCTGCTTTTAAAACCAAGGAAAAATCTTGTCATGACGATGCAAGTATCGGACACTCTGTCGTATTTCGTTTGGCGTGTCCGAACGAACGCGTTTTTTTGCTCTTGGAATTGTCAGGTTTGACAGGAAGGGTATAAATATTGCTTTCCTCCCTCTCTTCCTCCTCACAAATCATCCCCTCAAACGGCCTTCTACCAGCAGCTTCTCCCTCCCCCATCTATTCTTCAGTCTACCAGGTGTACAGGTAGGTCCTGTCCAGTCTACTCGGTCCAAATGCACAGGTAGGTCCCCTCTGGTTCACTTGGTCCATCTCGAAGGCTATTATAGCCGCTACCATCGTCACACTGTCTCTACCAACTACTGGTCTTTCCACCATCGACCATTCAGCATCTACCACCCCTTTTACGTCGTCTACATTTTTGTATTATCGCCTCGACGGAGAGCCGTCCACAGACCTATCTTGGCCGCCACTGTCACTTAGACTCTTAGTACCACGAGGAAAAGAGAAGGTGGACAGTGGTTCCGCGGGTTAGAGCCCCGCACTCGGGCAGGAGTGCGGCGTTGTGTGGGCTCCTCTTTCGAGAGCTATCTTTCTACAACAGGACAGCCACTTTCAGCTACTTTATATTCTTATGTCTGTTTTTCTTCGTATATAGCCGTGTTGATGAGCCTACAGCCACATTTCTTTCTCTATCGTCTGTTTTACATCATGACCGTTGTGTTTAAACTGGATTCTACTTGGACAAATAAATTTGCATATATAGAGCAAAGTTATTCCTGTTTTGATTTGCTTTCACTTTGTGTGCTGACGTCCTCAGCGTCTGCAGTTCTGCGTTAACGATGCGCAATCGTCGCGAACACGTGTAGAATGGCTGTTTGCTTGAAGTGACAAAATAAAATAAGAGGAAGTGAAACGGTAGTGTAGGTGACAAAGGTTAAACTTATTGTCACTTATAACAAATTCTAACACAAATCGAATATCAATGAATCAAGCAATGATGACTGCGAAAACTTGGGGCAGGAGTGACCACGTCGTACAGCTCCAGAAATGGCAAGCTGTGGAACTTCATAATATGGCTTGATGGTGGTGCTGGAGGGGGCGGGACAGTTGTTGCGGCTTCAATTACTTTTGTGGTTCCTTGAATAGTACTAGCTGAGGGCAATACAGTTGAGCTTGATAATTTTCCGGAGGCTGTTGTCACAATTGCCGTGCTAGAAGCGAAATAGGTGCTTTGTGTCGATGAAGTAGTTGAAGTTGTTGCATTTACAGCTCCAGCAGCCCTACCATACTTTGTCAACGTATTCCACAAACTTGTTTCAGTAGGAGAGAATTCGAAATCGTCAGTTTGAGAGACACTTGAAACTCCCATGGCATCCAAGGAATTCGATGTGCATTGCAAACCCTGCAACAAAAGAAAGAGTGGACTCGCGTTTCTCTGGCTCCATCGCTCCGAATTCTTCAAAGACAATCATTTTGTTGGACTTGATTGCTTTGGTGATTGCGGCCTTGACCAAATCGACTGGGAAATCGTAAGCATGAATAGCTACGATGTCAATGGCTGAGCAATTAAAGTTCTGGTCAATGATTGATTGTTCAAAGTCTCGTCCTCCGCCAGTGGCGATTTTAATTCCATTATTTGGAAGCAAAGGTCGGAGATTTGTTGCTCGTGTGCACCACCAGTCAGGATTTGGTAGCTTTGGAGTAATTGCCCCATCGCCTCGTTCTGGAATTCAAACGCGTAAATTGACTGAGGGAGGTTTTTCCACGCTGTATTTCCCATTTTCGCGTTTTGATGATTGATAATGTGAACGACTCGGTTGTCAAACGCTTGTTGAGCATCTTTGTTGTGTAAAATTGTGCAGGATCATACTTGGCAGGTTCGTTTGCTTTTACTGTATGTCAAACAGTAAGCATCACACACTTGATATGTACTATCAAGGTTCCAGCGGTCGTGGAAGGCAATAATGAGCTTGATGCCATAATCTGGAACAATCGAGAGGAGTCCATCCAAGTAGGTGAGAGCAGTGTCGTTATATTGTCCAATGGTTGTCATTTCCAAGTCAGGCTGGCCATATGCATTTGTCTTTTTACCGTTTGGCTTGAACTGTGTGACGAACACACGCACAACAGTAATACCAGCTTGTTGAAGAGCAGACAACACATACTTTTGATCAGCTTCGGGGAGATTTGCCAGGAAGTAACTATTGACTCCAGCCCACATTGGTGTGGACAAGGAAGGCAACGACGGGAGATCTATAGTGGAGTTCCCAGTGGAGCATTTTCCTGTGTCTTTTTGACGACATGTATATTTCTGCGTGATAATATCCGCTTCGGCAATACAACAGATGAAGTCACTTGATGCACAAGTGTCCCCTGGTTTGCAGTTACTCCAGTCCCCAATGCCTGCCGATCCGACACAATCTACAGATACTATTAAATCATAATTAAATTGCAGTAGGTAGAATTCACCATTCGAAGGTCGACACGTTGTCTTTCCATTTGGTTTGTCAGCAGGAGCGACACACACACAAATCCTGTCAAGGCTGACGCACAAGTGTCTCCAGCATTGGTATGACACTCGCCGTAGTCTCCAATGACTGATCCTGGGTTTGGAGATGGAATGTAACAGTCTAAACAAAGATAATCAAAACGTTGCCCTTATGACAAACAAGACACATACCATTTGTTGGGCGACATGTAGTCTTGCCGGTTAGTTTATCACCTGGAGCAACACAGCACACAAAGTTCGCATTGCAGGTCTCCCCAAGATTGGCATGGCACTCGTTCCAGTCTCCAATCACAGTCTTTGGAGGAACATCGCAATCTAAAAAATAGGTTAGCAATAAACTTGAATTGAGAGTGAACTTACCATTTGGTGGACGACACGTTGTTTTTCCGTTCAATTTGTCGCTGGGGCAACACAACAAACAAAGTTCGCACTGCATGTGTCCCCAAGATTAGCATGGCATTCATTCCAATCTCCAATTACAGTCCCTGGATTTGGAGGAGGGACGTAACAGTCTTGAGGAGGTATTAGCCAAACCACAATTGTGAATGAGAAACGCACCATTTGAAGGACGACACGTCGTCTTCCCATTCAATTTATCGCCTGGAGCAACACAACACAGATTGCTCGGGTTTTTACAGTGTCTCCAAGTGTAGCGTTGCAGGAGTTCCACTCATCGATTATACTTCCGGATACAGTGATCTCTCGAAGGGAAATAACGCTTGCAGGTTGGATCAACACGTTATCAGCTTTGATCGCTGAAACCGTGTTGTCTGAGTTGCCAGAATCTGCCGATAAGGCATTCAAGACTGTCGAGTTGGTGTCCGCATGGATGGCGGACGCCATGAGAACCATTGCTAACGCGCGGCAGTTAAAGAGCATGATGCGTTTTCATGAATTATTAAGAGGAGTTGTTCTTGATTGGATATATACGAACTTGATGTGGCTGTGGTGGGAGATCGGAGGATGAAATCAATGCACTAATTGAATTTTCTACGACGAATCAGGTTTTCCTCAGTCATGTGGAATGTTTTATAGTCCCATTTCGACAAATCCGGACAAGTTTAGTGAGTCACGATCCTCAAAAACCAGTAAACCAGCAATATCCCAGCCATGATTTTTCATGATCTTATTACAAATGAGCCAGAATAGGCTTTTTGGATAACTTTAAAAACCAGAAAGCAATAACTACAGGTCCCTAACTATAAGATCCCTTCGGACGATTATTCCTCAGTTCATTGGATGGCATTAAATTTCAACCCTTTTGATTGCAATGAGGTTAATAGATAGCGGCGAAGGAGGGATGGACAAAAAGTATAATCTGAAGCGATCAGTTATAGTGGTTCTTTCACAATCTGTGTCTATGGCTGCCAATTCAAAAAACACTTGATAAGCCTTGTGCTATTATCAAATTCCAAGTAATTTAATTAAGTCTGTGCGTTTATTGCAAAGCAAAGATGGCACAAGCGAATTGTGTCACGGAAACCTTTTCACAGTCATTGGAAAGATTGAAGGCTTGAACGCAAAGTTAAAAATATAATGAACAGCCCATTACAAATATTTGCTGCGAAGAATACAGAATTATAGTCATCAAAGTATAAAACGTATTTTACTTCATTTGTTCCGCCAATAATATCGTTTAAACTGGATTCATTTCGAATGATATCGTAAACATAGATGGGTGTATCATAATTATCTCCTCTGTTGTTTCGATTTGGTATCACTCCGTTTACTGCTTGTTTCCTGCTTGTCTGCTAGATCAATTGAGTGTTCACTAAAAAAGGTGGTTTAATGGAAGAGGCCAATCAGGAAGCGCCGCCCACCATCACAACAACGGCAACCACTGTTAGTACTACACAACCACAACCACCACCACCAGTCAGTGTCCACCAATCCATGCACCTCTTCTCGCACACAAATCAATGAGCAACATCCACGGCGCAAAAGAGCGGCGTCTCTCACCACTCAACCCACACGCCTCGTCAACCAACGCGTCGCCCACAAATCCCGGCGCACTTCCACTCGGCGTGCTGAGTCCACTCGCACTCGGCCCAACAATTGTCGCCGATCAGTCGCCGCTGCTTCCCTCAACAACAACAACAACATCAGCAACAACCTCTGCTTCAAACTCTTATTCGAACGACAACGACGACGCCATCGACCAACAGCCAGGCCTGCCGCCTCAAACCACCACCGCCGATTCAAACGACGGTGATGAGGACGACACCGACGACCGAAGCAGAGACCACAACAGAGACCTCCAACGCGATCAACAACGGGACACGTCCACTTCGCGCAACCACAGACGTAACTTGTCTATCGTAAATGCATCGTTGAGAAGACTGAGTCGCGCGTATCCTGCTGGCATTGGGGGCTCGGTTGGAGGCGTGGACGATGATGCCGATGTCGTTAGCATAGCTTCAGCCTCCACTTCAAAGCCAGCAGACCCTTCAAATTCTGTACCTTCAACAGCAGCTTCTACTCCTGTTGCCGCTATTCAAGCTCCTTCTCTTCTGGGCAACATACTCTCTTCATCTCCCATCCTATCCACATCGTCCCTTAAAATCGTCAGAAATGTGCGCGACCAATCTAATATGCCTCCAGCAGTTGGATCTCCTCTGGCTCACGTATTTCAGGATACAGCAGCGTACAGGAATGAACAGCTCAAACACTCTATTCAGGGCCAACACGCAACAACAATCTCAGACTATGTATTCCCTCCTCCCATGGCGCGTCAGAGCACTCACGTAGGACTAGGTGTTATGAGTCCTATGAGTCCTTTGAAGTTGGATGAGGTGGATGACAGAATCCGAGGCCCTTGATTCCAAAACAGATTTTGTTTTTGAGTCGATCCACGCCAGAGCTCCCAAGATGGAGTAACATAAATAGTCTCTCAAATGTTGTGGAACGGCCGGATCATTTGGTTCAGCAAAGGTGGCTTCAGGAATTCGACCTGCAACAGCTACTACTGTTTCACACACAACAAACCTGGAACAGCACCACTTGTACCATCACCATTATCTTCATTCCTCCTTCCTCTGCGAATACTTCTACCTCTGTTGTCAGTGCCGTTGGTGCTCCACCGCAAACATTGACTTCAAAGAAATCAACTATCCTAGCTGGAGTGCCGTTACCACCACAAGTCCAACAAACTCTACGACATCAAAATTCAGTTCCACTCGGACTTGCAGGCGTCGAGAGGATTCTGCGTTTGTTGAACGGAAACCTTCAAACCGTGAGTTGCAAACAGGTAATGATTCTCTTCTTGAGTTATCAACTTTCAAATTAAACAACCCATTAGATAAACTTCGCGACCTGAGAAGCCGAACCGTCTCATTGAATTCGGATGGCCGTCAACGTGTCAATTCACCTGCTCCCTTGTCTCGCCCAGCTTTGTTTTATACCCCGTATGATATGGAACTCTTTTCCATGCTTGGTATGATTTTGAAATGTCAGAAATTTGGAATGCTAATACTTTATGAAATCAGTTGAAAAATCACGACAAGCAAAGAATTTTGGTTGGAAAGCAAATGAACCAGTCACTTTATTTCCAAACTGGCAAGATGAATACTACACCAACACACAACAAACGTCTCCCTCTCGAAACTCACGTCCTGGAAGCACAACGGACAGTCCTGTAATACTGCCCGGGACATTCGCGTCCAACGCGCCTCCCTTAGTCGCCCCATCAACACCTGGAATCTCTGCCCCTCCTCCAACTGGATCATATACCCCTGACTTCAGATCCCCAAGCCCCGTTTCTTTGCGGAGGAATACGACGACGACGATGCAGCCTCATACGTCTCTTCAGCCACATCCTCCTCCCTCCGAAACACCACAATTCAAACCGCGTTGGAGGAAGCAACCGATTTGACTCCCCCTTTTTTCCATCCTCCACAGCCACATCCTCCGTCAAAGGCGGACACATATCAGGACGTGCTCTACGGCATCGGAATTTGAATGTGAGTACGGGTGGTGTTGGGACACCGATATTGGGCGCGAGTACTGCGTTGCAGGGGTATGGATCTCCACCGGCTGGACCCGGGAGTACCCAGCACAGCGTTTCGAGCACGCCTGGAGGACAGTATCCAGAGCAGCTGCATTTCCAGCATCATCATAGTCATCAAAGTTCCGCCAGATATCCGAGTATGATTGGGGGTTGGATTAGTAGTCAGCAAGTTGGAGCGACGGGGATTCATCGGTCTCACAGTGATGGTGATTTGGGTGAATGTAAGTTGATTCTTTATTATCCCTACAACGTTTTGACTCTGAATTGACTTTGCGAAACAAATTGTACATAGACTTGAAAGATTTCACTGAATTCCATCACGGCCTTGCTATTGCGAAAGCGACGTGTGATGTTGAGATTCGACGGATTGTGGAGGAAGTCAATGAAGCTGTTGAAGTTGGGTTGAATTATTCGAATGATGTTTTGACGAGTGGACCTCCGCCTCCTCCGCCGTCTACGCTTTTAGGAACGAGTCCTAAAAAGAGTGGAATGAGTGTGTCGCCGGCTGGTACGCCACCGAGTTTGTCAAGGTCGCAGTCGTTTAGTAAACGGGCTGTTGGGGCTGTTGGTATGCCGAAGTCTTCTAGCAAGCAACACTCAAACTTGAATGTGAATGTGGAGGAAGTTGGAAAGGAAAGTGGGCTTGCGCCTGGAGCAGCGGGATCATCACCGCAACAGACTCGAGCTTCGCTTGTAAAGGGACAAACGGTTTCGTCTGGTAGTTTGGAAGGGCCGTCTGTCCAAAGATTACATCCGATATCACCTTCCACGTATCCTCAGCAACTACTTCAAAAGACAAATAGTACAGGAATCCTTACCCCAGCATCGCAAAATGCACCAGCTGCAAGTAATAATGCTGGTGGTGGGCCAGGAACACCGACTACAGGGGCACAAGCAAACAACAGTCCCCGCATCAGCAACGCAAACCTCTCCCGAATTCTCCACCACAGTCTCAGCACTCTCTCCCTCACTTCAAGCAACTCCACACCCGCCTCCGAAAACACACCTCCAACACACCTCCACACCGCCCTCACAGACCTCGTCTCCCTCGCAACCGAAATCCTCGACCTTCAAGTTGACCAACTAATGGACAGGTATACGTGCAAAAACTTGCTCGGAAAACTACTCCACCTCCAAGAAACATGGAGCGAGAAAGCGAAATGGCGGGACGTTGACGCGGTTGTTGGCGGGTACCTCATGCGAATTGTGATTGTCTTTGCAGCAGTCGCACGAAGAGTCGAACACCTCGATGAAGACGTAAAACTGTGGGGATATATGAGCGGGAAACGCCGGTTCTCTCGCGACGACACCATTCCCGCCATGTTGGGTGGCGGCACAACCCCTGTCATTCAAAACGCGAATATCGCGGCAGCAGGACATCAAGGCAGTCCTGCTGCAAGTCTATTCGGGAAACTCGATGCGGATATCGTCGCGGCTGAGTTGAGCGATTTAGATGGGAATGAGAGTGAGACGTGGAGTGTTAGTATCGGAGACGGCCCTGGAGACCTGTTTTCCCGCAGTCGGAGACGGAGCAGCGCTACTCCGTCGGATAAAGACCGACGACGAGGCGCAGCGGCGGGGGTGAAGAGTAAACGGAGCTCGTATACCACGAAAGTCCAAGTGTTTAGTCAGTTACCTGAAGACCGGGGTCCTGTTCGGAGGATGCGGAGTGCAGGAACGTTTGGTAGTGGAAACGCGCAGGCGGATTCGGCTGTGATGCAGTTGCGATATGCGGCTGATACGACGCAGGCTGTTAATATTTTGATGGAAATGAGTCTTGATGGTGTGATTACGTATATATCTCCTGCTGTAGAGGATGTGCTTGGGTATACTGAGAAGGAGGTTTTGAGTGCCAGTGGGGATGCAAATGTGACTGGGAAAGAGGCGCATCGAAGGAGTTTGATGTTGCCGTCATTGTTTTTGGCGCCGGGGTGTGTGGATGCTTCTGTGTTTAAGGATGCGATTGCCGCCTTGAGTGGGGATGGAGAAATTTCGATTGAGGTTACGTATAAGGCACATACGAAGGATGGACGGTGGATGGAAATGGAGGGGAAGGTTTGTCTCTTTTGTAAAGTGTCAAAAGTGAGAGACCTAACTTCATTTTTTTCAAAATTAGGGTATGCTGAAGCATGACCGTCTCGGTGGATCTCAGAAAAGTACGATTTGGCTCATAAAGCCTGTTCGACTGATTGGTGAAAGTTGGGACAATATTTTCGACAATGTTGATGACTATGACTATGACGAGAACATGACGGATGATTACTATCTGAACAATAGCGAAATTGATTTGGATGACGATGAGGAGTTTGTATCTGCGGATGATCCAAATGTGTCTGGACGAATAGAGTCACCACCTGTTGAAAACAAGGGGGAATTATTTAGTGCCGAAAGTCTGTCATCTTCCATCAGCAGCACCAATGGTCTTAAAACAGATCTTGTACTCTGTCGAATTTGTGAACGACCCATTCCGGCACTTCGTTTTGAAGTCCATCATGTATCATGCCTCGAAGTTCATCAACTTGAAAACGAGATCCAACTCGCCAACGAATCCCTTGAAGAACGTAAAGCCGAATGTCAAGAAAAGATCACCCTTCTCGAAGACGAACACCTCCAAGAACGTGCCGACATAATGCAAGGTCTAAAAGAGCGACGCACGTCCTTTGGTATGATGTCGTCCTATCTCACGCAACTGGTCTTGTTAAAGCCTCCTTCACCCTCGCCCTCGACTTTCACAGGTTCTACAATGTCTCTGAGCGAGGACAAACAACGCGCATACCTATTCCATCTGGAGAAACTGATTCGCATCTCGCATACGATTTTTCAAGTGATTGATGACGCTATTGGGGTTCCTGTGCCCGGCTCGACGGCGGATTCTATGCTTCAGGAGTCTTTGGAGAAGGAAAGACAAAGTCAAGTTACAAAAGCTCCAAATCCTGTCCAATTGGCAAGTGGAAGCGCGGAGTCTTCGATATTTTTCCCGATTCGCACGAAAATGGCTTCTGCTGGTGCGCTTGGTTCGCCCCGTATTTCGGCCTTGTCGTCCTCCCTACGGAAATTGAACCAATCTGATGAGTTTCCTCGGTCAGAGTCTCCGAAACCTATGGTTACCGTAGGGGTGTCGTCTGCAAAAAGTGTTGTGTCGTTATTGAAAGAATGGAAGAGTCCAGAGGAAAGTGAATTCCAACCACCGGAAAGTCTTGTCCCTCAAGATGCTGCTGATTTATCTTTGAACTTGTTGTCGTCTGCTGCGGAGCCAATGATCGACACTGCAGTGATAGAACTAGGTAATGGTATCTGTCAACTTGGAAAAGAAGGTGAGGCGTCTTTGCTTTTTGTTCGTCCACTGACTTGTGTTTTTTAAGTTCAATCGCTCGTTCAGTCAAAAATGGCCAACATTGATAAGATGAGGGTAGCTCTTGAAACCTACAAAAAGCTCGGCGAGGAAGAAGAGGCGGCAAAGTTGGAGATTGGTGTGAAAACTGGAACCATTCAATCAACTCAACCAATAGAAAGTCAATCTGTTGCTTCAGTTGCTGCCTCGAGTCGAAAAGATGATATTTATGGCATTTCTCTTCGTGATGGATCAACTGATGGGATTGTGACAGATGATGCTGCGCAGGAGACAAGTCGAATACTTGATGGTACCTCAACAGGAGTTGGTCTCTCCGTAAGGGATGGTGACTCAAATACTCATGGATCAAAGACTGGAAATCATCAGTCTCTGTTGGGGACAGTCTTGACTCACAATCAACAACGTAGAAACTCCTTGGGTATGGAGTCTAATGTTTCTATGCAAGAAAGGCCTTTCTTTGACATGGACTCGGAAACCGAAAGTGAATCGAATCTCGATGGGAAGAGTATGTCTTTGCGATCATTATCCAAGAGTCAAAGTCAACGGCTATTATACGCGGAAAGCGATTTGTCTCCAAATACGAGTATGAATAGGATGTCTAGAAGAACACGTGCTCCTCGCGTTATTGTCAGTGCAAACAAGGCGTTGGAGGTTGAAACCATCCATCCTACACCTTCCCAACCAGCATCTATGGCACCATCTCCTAGTATGTCTTCTATGCCATTGTCGGCCATGTCTTCGGGATTTCCAGCATTGGCACAAGGAACGAGTTCCTCTGTACTTTCTCCTATGATGGGGCCGGTTCGTTCTACCCCAAGCATCAAAGACTTTGAAATTATCAAACCAATCAGTAAAGGTGCCTTTGGATCCGTCTATTTGGCGAAAAAGCGCTTGACTGGTGATTATTATGCCATCAAAGTGCTCCGTAAGTCGGATATGATTGCAAAAAACCAAGTCACGAATATTAAGGCGGAACGAATGATTTTGGGACAATTGGACTCACCGTATGTTGTGAAACTGTATTTCAGTTTCCAGACAAAGGATAATTTGTATCTTGTAATGGAGTATCTAAATGGTGGTGATTGTGCATCGCTAATCAAGTCTGTTGGGGCTTTGGATGAGAAATGGGCAAAACAGTACATTACAGAAGTTGTTTTGGGGTTGGAGTTTCTTCATAGCAAAGGAATCATTCATCGGTGAGCACATTTGTTAGGTTCTGCTTTGTATGTTAACATTGGTAAACCAGTGATTTGAAACCGGACAATATGCTGATTGATCAAAATGGTCATGTAAAGCTGACTGACTTTGGATTATCGCGTGTTGGTTTCCTCGGCCGTCGTGCAAAAGGCGGAATTCTGGAAAACTGGGGATTGGGAAGCGGCCCTGATGGCGCAACGGGGTCGCCCTCGTCTCAAACAGCCCCTCTTCCGTTTTCGCAGCAACTTTTTGCAAGAAGTCATGGTCGACGTGGATCAGTATCATCCACTGCTTCATTGTCTTCTTCGGCGGATAACACTAGTGCACCTGTGCTTGGTGGACGACTTGCAGAGCATATGGAAAATGCAGGAAAAGAAAAGGCATTTGTCGGAACTCCTGATTACTTGGCGCCTGAATCAATTTTGGGAATGGGACAAGACGCAAGCGTGGATTGGGTAAAGTTTAACATACATTTTTTGACATCTCTAACGGTTTACTCAGTGGGCTGTTGGCGTTATTCTATACGAATTCCTCTACGGATTTCCTCCATTCAACGCTCCAACAGCGCCGGAAGTCTTTTCCAAAATCTTGGCTTGCAACATTGAATGGCATGAAGATGAAGTCGACGTGTCACCAGAAGCTCTCGATTTGATGAAGAAGCTGTTGTGCAAATCGGTTGATCATCGTATTGGAACCAAAGAAGGAGCTGCTGAAGTAAAACGCCATCCATTCTTTGCAGACGTAGATTGGTCCGCCATTTCTAGCATGGAAGCATCGTTTGTTCCGAAACCCGCAAACGAAGAAGACACTGAATATTTTGACACCCGTGGAGCTTCGAAAACCTTACTTTCTGATGAAAACTTGGACAGTCTTGAAAGTGTCAAGCAGAGTAGCACAGATTTGAAAGTGGACGTAAAAGTTGAGGAGCAAACACAACTGCGTATTCCGTCTCTGGCCAGGGCTTTATCGCCAATGTTTGGAAGCAGGGGAAGCGTTGATCGACGAGCGTCTTCTGTGGTTCCTCCTCAAAAAGACAAGGCCGACTTTGGAGAATTCAACTACAAAAATTTGGCTCTGCTTGAAAAGGAAAATAACTCAATGGTACAAATGATTTCACTCGCACGTTCAACTTCATCAATGGGCCTTAGAGATAGTCGGCGACTCTCTGTTGCAACACAGAGCCCCCTCGTTGCCTCTACGCAAACAACTGAACCAGAAGTCTCAACAGAAACCCAACCTCAAATAACTCCGGAACAGCAACAAATGACCCCAACAACTGACGCATCCGCCTCTCCCTTGTCTCCTCCAGGGAAGCTATTAGAGATTCCTTTGAAGACAAAGCAGCGGCTGATTGATAATTCGTCTCGTCGGAATTCACTTCCATCGCGTTTGAGGACCAAAAGTTTGAACAGTCAAGGAGATCAGTCCCCAAAGACACTTTCGCCAGTGAATGGACCAGCTTCTCCAGGAATGAGTCGAGCGTCAACAGGAACTCGACCTGTGACTCCTTCAACAGGAGCGGAGTATCTCCAAAATGCAAAGCAAGCGTTAATTGACCAGGGAAGAAGCTTAAGTTCTTCCTCGACATCAGCAGCACCTCTAGCGACATTATTGGCAGAAGGTCCTCCTCCACTTCCTCCTGCCGCTGCCTCAACCAATCCCGCAACTTCGCCGATTTTGAACCCCGCGAAACTCATTTCCAAGCCGTCATTGCCTACACTAGGAACAGTGGTAGTTCCAGGAACAAGTAAACAGAGCCCTATTAATCTTCCTCCTCTGTCTGCATTAGTCGCAGACGATAATCCTGTGGCTTGTAAAATTCTGGAGACTCTGCTGTCGAAATTGAATTGCCGATGTGTTGTTGTTAGAAACGGAGCGGAGGCGATTCGGTGTGCAATGGGGGATTTGAAATTTGATGTCATCTTCATGGATATTCGTATGCCCATCAGTTGAGTATTTTGTAGTTTTTGAGATATCTCTTTCTTATATTCTATTTCCAGTTGATGGTGAAACTGCTTCACGTATGATCAAGAGCACAGAGAACATTAACAGAGCTACTCCAATCATTGCTGTGACGGCATATGAGCAGACGGCGGCCTTGACCAAACAGTTCAACGACATCATCAACAAGCCAGTCTCGAAGGACGCGTTGTACCGGGTACTACAGGCTGTCTCTGGCACTGCATGAGAATCAATGTATATACATATTTAGTTTACAAATAATAAAGGAAATATAGAAAATTTATTCCTTTTTTGTTTTTTTCCAAAGTCAGTTTTCAGGCTACCCTCCACCACCACAACACTATCATAGAAAATGGGTGTCAGTAAGAAACATGCCAAGGGGCGTCTCGACAAGTTCTACCACATGGCCAAGGAACAGGGTTACCGAGCCCGTTCCGCCTTCAAGTTGATCCAACTCAACAAGAAGTATGCGTTCCTTGAAAAGGCCAAGGTCCTCGTCGATCTTTGTGCAGCGCCTGGAGGTTGGCTGCAGGTTGCTCAAAAGTATATGCCAAAGTCGAGTCTGATCATTGGTGCGTTTTTGGCATTCTGAAGGAGGGAGTTGTTGACTGAGTTTTGACGTAGGTCTGGATTTGGCTCCTATCAAACCGATTCCTGGAGTTATTACACACGTGGAAGATATTACAACTTCGAAATGTAGAGCTACCTTAAAGGGAGAACTTAAAACCTGGAAAGCTGATGTGTAAGTAACATTCAACCTTTCTTGAACGATAACTGACCATTTTGAATAGCTTCCTTCACGACGGAGCCCCCAACGTCGGAGTGTCTTGGATTCAGGACGCTTTCACACAAAATGAATTGGTACTTCGATCTCTTCAACTCGCCTCTGAATTCATGGTTCCAAACGGAGTGTTCGTGACCAAAGTTTTCCGTAGTAAAGATTACAACAAGCTTTTGTGGGTCTTTAACCAGCTTTTCGAGAGCGTTGAAGCAACCAAGCCATCATCTTCGCGTAATGTTTCTGCTGAAATTTTCGTTGTGTGCCGTGGATACAAAGCCCCCAAAAAGATTGATCCAAGATTGTTGGATCCAAAGTTCGTCTTTAAGGAGATTGACGATAACGCTGGAGAGGAAGAGGACCCTAAAAAAATCAAGGAGAGACAAAGTGCAATTTTGAATGACTTGTTCCACCCCGAGGTAAAGAGCTGAATGCAAGTTTCTCTTTGACTCAGCGACTCATTTATTATTCAGAAACGAAAGCGTCATCGTGACGGTTACGCTGATGGAGCCACCATGCTCTTCACATCAACCCCGGTCTCCGAATTCATTCGAAGCTCAGAATACATCACCATCCTCGCGAAAAATAACCGTCTCGAGTTCAACAACCCAAATAACGACCCACAAATCGAAGAAGACCACAAAATTATCAAAAACAGTGTCCACACAACCAAAGAAGTCATTGCCGATATTGCCGATTTGCGAAACTTGGGGAAAAAAGACTTCAAGGATCTGATTCGATGGAGAGAAACGATTCGTATTTCTATGGGGTTGGATCGATCCAAAGAAGAGATTCGGAAACAGAGGGAGGCTGCTAAAGAAGAGCAGTTAAAGCGATTGGAAGAGGAGAAGAACAAGCCTGAAACGGAGGAGACGATCGCGGCTGAGGTATGAATTTTCACTCTTCCATTTCACATTTACTAAACTGTTGTGTGTTCCAATAGCTTGCGCGACAGCAAGAAGAGCTTGAACAGCAAAAGAAGAAGGAAAAGAGAAAGTCCCGTGAGCGCAAGGCAAAGCAACTTCTCCGACTTCGATTGGGAATGGAAACGCCTATGGATATTGGTATGGAAGCTGATATGGGAGGAATCGATGGTCTGCAGCACGATGATGGATTCGGCGATGAATTTGCGGAATCTGGTGGCTCATCTGGATTGTTTAAGGTTGACGGTGCTCGCCGTGCCAGGCAAAGAGTGAAGGAGCTCGGCGACGACGCTTCTTCCATTACTGGATCGATGCTTGGAAAATACGATCCAGCCGCGGAAGAGGATGAAGACGAAGACTATGAGGATGATGACTCTGATATTGATTCTGATGACGAAATTGCTCGCAAAGTTGGTGCCTTGGAGGGTGATTTGGACCAGATGTAAGTTTCAACGAATGGGCTTCTTTTTGAATACTAATGTCACATAAGGTACGAATCTTTCACTCAACGTCGGTTGGAGAAGGACCCTAAAGCCAGAGTCAAGCGAAAGAATGACGGTAAAGAAGCCTTCGAAGAGTGGTACGGTGTCGAATGGGAGAAAAAGATGCAAGGGATTGAGGATGGTGCAACTGCGAAAAAGGCAGTGGATGATTCATCAGATGATGAATCATTGAACTCAGATTGGGGTGATGACAGTGACACCGAGAACGCTCAGTCATCGTCAAGGAACAAGAAAAGAAAGTCTCGAAACGATGAAGTCTTCGAAGACGACACTATCGATGAACATGATGGAGCCTTGAGTTCTGCAGCCTTATCCAAGAAAGCCAAGGTGTTCTTCGACAATCCACTTTTCAAAATGGCATCGGGAAGCAGTGGAATGTTTGCCAAGGAGATGGGTATCGAGGATATGGACGATGATGATGAAGAGGACATCAAGAAGGCAGCGAAAGAGGCAAAATCCTCTAAGAAAGACAAAAAAGACAAGAAGAAGAAGGCCAAGAAATCCAAGGATGACGTGGATATCTTGTCTGACTCTGATGACGACAAAGGCAACGACAAGAAAGGCTTTGAAGTTGTACGAGCAAGTAAAGCCGACGAGGACTTCAACCAAACCAAAGGTATAATTTACTCTAACTTTTTCTATCCGACGCTATAATTAATTTTCCTTCAAACAGGCAACTTCATCCTTGATACCGCCGAAAAGTATTCTCTCGCCCAAAAACTTGTCACAAAGAGCGGAAAACGGGATGTCATCGATGACGCCTTCAACCGGTATGCCTTCAATGATCCAGAAGACCTACCCCCTGGTTCTCTCAAGACGAAAACCGCCACAACAAAATCAACCTCCCCGTTACCAAAGAAGCCATGGACCTCATGCGTCAAAAGCTCCGTGCCATGGACGCACGACCCATCAAGAAAGTCGCTGAAGCCAAATTCAGACAAAAGATGCGTGCACAGAATCGACTTGAGAAGGCCAAGAAGAAGGCGTCTGCGATTGCAGATGATGAGGATACACCTGAGTTGAGTAAATTGAAGGATGCGGCAAAGGTGATGAGTAAGGCGTTGAAGAAGAAGCCAAAGTCGGAGACCAAGTTGGTTGTTGCCAGGCATCAGAATAAGGGTGTGAAGGGCCGACCAAAGGGTATTAAGGGACGGTATAAGGTAACGATGTGGCTTTACTTTCATCACGAATACTAACTATATTTTCCAGATGGTTGATGGTGTGATGAAGAAGGAAATGAAACGACAAAAGGGCAAGGATAAGGCTGCCAAGAAGGGAAAGCGTAACAAGTAGATCAGTTTTAAGGTTACAATAAAGCTTATTTTGCAAGTATATACGATACAAATTTAGTTATCTATGTATTAATTCATATTCATACTGCAACTCAACAAGAGGCTATCAAACATCCGATGAAGCTGCTGCACCAACCCGTCTCTTCTTCCACTCTCCAACTACAACCCAAACACCAAACATCGCCGCAATAAAGTGTCCAATCGCCAACACAAAGAACGGAGCCCCTTCCCTCCAACTATCAAACAACGCTCCACCCAACTTACTGGAAATAAGAATCCCAATCGCTCCACATGCAGAACTGACTCCCGCAACACTTCCACGAATCGACTTGTCAACCGAATCATTGTTTGTGACGAGGGACAGGTTTCCAATAATAAGCCCGATTTCACTTAAACCTACGAAAATGACGATCGCGTACACGTAGCTCTTCATGGGGTCTGCTGCAAACATTACAAAGTAAGAAATGCATCCGATAGCGGCGTTCATGAGGACAACAGATGTGGCGCTGAATCTATCTGCGAGGTAACCAAAGAGTGGAGCGCCAACGAGGGCAAATGTTTGAGCCACTCCAGAAATCTAATTTGGATAACTTTAACGGGTATATCCAAGAAACAGTTGATAATACTAACAGCTGAACCTCGTTTGAAAGCTTCTGCACAAACATCCCGGATGTTTGGGTCCTCAACACCTCCAACTGGATTACAGTTTCCTAACTCAATGTACCGCTTGTAGACCCATAGTGGAACAAAAAGAGTGATGATAACAGTGTCTCCACGGGCCAAGAAGCTGCCCACGTACCCCAATAGAACTTTTGGGTCTTTTGCAGCAAGGATTCCTTCCTTTGCAGTTTGAATGAATGTCTTGCGCGATTCGGTCTCTTCCGGTTCGGTTTTATCAGCGTCATCTTCTTCTGGCGCTTTGATGGGCTTCAAGAAAAAGAAGAGGAGTACAGCAAAGATGACAGACAACAAGCCGACGATCAGAAATGTCACACGTAATCCTTTAGCTGCATCACCAAACTTGAATGGCATGGGCATAAAGACGAATAAGGCCAAGAGGGCACCGAGGCCTGAGCAGAGACCAACAAGTCCCGCCAAGCGACCACGAATCTATCGAATTTGTTTAAGTACACTGTTTTAATATAGAAGTAGCAAAAGAACCTTGTCATGGGCGTAATCAGCAAGAACAGCAACAAGCATTGAGGAAGATGCGCCGCCTCCAAGCGCAAACAGCAAACGGATAGCAATCAGGGCACCGTAGTTGGGCAACAGTGGATACACACATAGAGCAATTCCCATGAGAGCGAATCCAATCGAATAAACGATCCTTCTCCCTAAAAAGTCACTGGACAAGCCCCAGAGATACACTGCCACGAGCGAAACGAGTTGGTCACAGAAAGCAAGCGTTCCACTCTGCAGACACGTTAGTACTGTAATTGGGCTTATTATTCTTGAATCACCACTCTACCTTGTCGCCCAACTGTTTGGAAGGGATACCAACGATTTGAGACAGAACTTGTCCTTGTGTTGCATTGATGAAGACAAAGTTGTTGATACCGAGGAAGGCGGCGAGGAGGTACAGGCCCCACTGCCATGTGCATTGTTGCCAAATGGAGCGCAAGGTCTCAGCGAGAGTCATGTTTGGAGAAGTTTGGATACAGAGTTGAACATTTTCTGCCGGTTGGATTATATGTTTGCGGGATTTTCGGAGCCAATCGGAGTTGAGGTGTCGGAGAGAAGTCAAGCGAATCAAAAACTTTTTAATTAGATTGCATCTGCAAATCTATGAAGAGGATATCAAACAATCCAATGGTGTACATTCCAGTGTATTTAAAGAGTGTAGGAAGTGATCTATGTCTCTGTCTTCTTTCTTCTTTTTTCCGGCATCTCTTTCTTTCTTCTTTTTCTCAAACCACAAACCAACCAACACAAATGCCGCTCCTAATCGCGGCATCCACAAACCGGTCCGCCCAAGCCACGGCCGCGTCTCCGTGTGGTCGGTATTCGGTATTCGCGACGCACAATTCGATCGGCGTCGTCGATCTCAAACTCAGAAAAACAACGTCGACAATCGCCGCGCACCAAAACACAGTCGCCGCCCTCAAATTCGCCGATGAAAACACGCTCGTTTCTGCCGCGGCCGATGCTTCGATTTGCACGTGGGTCGTTGGGACTTGGGCGAGGGACAAGGTTTTCAAGGGCCACACTGCCCCGTGAATGCACTTGCTACCCTCGGGGACTTGATTGTCTCGGCTTCAACGGACGCTTCCCTGCGAGTGTGGAGCATAAAAGGCGGCGATTGTGTTCAGGTCATTCAGACGGGCCCAAAGTATGCCCTGGCGTGTTCGTTGACGTATATGCCTCACTCTAAGATTCCTGTTCTCTTTACTGGTGGATGTGATGGACTGCTGACTGTCTACGTCTGGGACTCTGCAACATCGCAGTTTGTGAAAAAGCTGGCCCTGCAAGGTCATACTGATTGGATTCGGGATATTGATACAGCAATTTACTCCTCTGCTGCTACGAATTCAATTGCTGACGGGGGTTTGAAGGATGGGGATCTGATGGTTGCTAGTGCGAGTCAAGATAAATATGTTGACTCTGGAAAGTCTGTGCATCTACGGACAAAGCTATACTGGTGGTATGGTTGGTGCAGAAAATCCAGTGCCAGATGCAAAGAATCAAGGAGACACGGATTTCAAGGATGCTATTGAAATGCTTGAAGCTCTAGTTGGTGAAGAGGATGGAGGATATCTTCTGGCCGTCAGCTGTCGACAAAGCCCATATCCTTGACGTTGATGGGAAAAAATATACAATCATGTTTGACGCTCTCTTGATTGGCCACGAAGACTGGGTACATTCTGTTCAGTGGGCTCAACCTGAAGTATCTGTGACTGGAAGTAGGTGTTTCATGCAGTATTTATACACACTTAATAACCCCTATCTCTGCAGCAAAATATCAACCATTGCGTCTTATCACTGCTTCCGCCGACAAGTCTGTCACAGTTTGGACCCCAGACTCTCATCATATCTGGACCGTCGACGCTCGTCTCGGAGAAGTTGGTGGGCTCCTCTTTTGGTTTCTACGGCGCCCGTTTCCTCTCTCCCACAACTCTCAAATTCTTGCACACGGGTACCATGGGGCCATCCAATTCTGGGAAAAATCCCAGAGACAGAGTTGTGGACTCCACTTGTTGGGCTATCAGGACATTTGGCGTTGTAAAGGATTGGCGTGGTCCCCAAAAGGAGACTTTTTGTTGTCAACTTCACTTGACCAAACAACTCGTTTATGGGCACCATGGATCCATAGTGGTCAACCAACAGTGTCTTGGCACGAACTCGCAAGGCCGCAGATTCATGGATATGATTTACACTGTTTGGCTATGGTTCACGGGTATGGGTTTGTTGCGGGGGCAGATGAGAAGGTTGTTCGCGTTTTTGAAGCTAGTAGAACGTTTTTGGAGGGGTTGGAGGGGGTTTCTGGTGTGAAGGAAGGTGATGCAGAAGTGGTCAAGCGGTTACCTGTTGGCGCAGCTGTCCCTGCTTTAGGGCTCAGTAACAAGGCCATCTTGCCAGGTTTGTTCTTCATATTTTCTGTGCTTTGAACAGTATGCTCAATTTCTGCCAAATCTAGGTGCCCCAATTGACACCAATGCTCAGCTCATCTTTGAACCTCTTGCTCCTGACCTCACAACACCAACTGAACCTCCACTTGAACAATACCTAATGCAACACACTCTTTGGCCAGAAGTAAACAAACTCTACGGCCATGGTTTTGAACTAATCTCCCTGGCTGCTTCCCACTCTGGAACCCACATTGCATCATCATCCAAAGCCACATCCCCAGAACATGCTGTCGTCCGCGTCTGGAGCACTGAAACTTGGAAAGAATCTCAACCACCTCTTGTTGCGCACAGTTTAACTGTTACGACTATCCAGTTCTCCTATTCTGGAGAGTTCATCTTGACAGCTGGACGTGACCGCATGTGGGTTCTATGGAAACGTGTTGATGGGTTATACAGCTCATGTACGAAACGTGGCTCATGGAAGGATTGTTTGGTGCGTATCCTGGACATATGATGACTTGTTGTTTGCAACTGCCAGTCGTGATAAAACTATCAAGATTTGGAGTGTCAAAGATGTAGAGGGAAGTGCAGAGGCTGCAGTTACTGTAAAGTGTGAATGTGCTGCTACAGCTGTTGCGTTTGCACCTTGGGTTGAAGAAGGGGGTGGGTATTTAATGGCTGTTGGGTTGGAAGATGGTAGGGTTGTTATTTATAAGATGACAAATAGTTGCAGTAGAGTTCTGGCTCAAGAAGTAAGGGTGTTGGAGGATTCACCTGGAGCTGTGGTCACAAAGATGGCATGGAGACCAAGGAAGAATGGCAGTGAGGAGACTGTATTAGCTGTGGCTAGTGAGGATTATTCTGTTCGAATTTTTCAGTTGTGAACAAATATAACACCTATAATTTGTGCTATTGTTTTGGATTTTGACAACTTACTTGCTTGATATTTATTTTGCTGAAACCACTTGACAGACACTAGCACAGGAGTAGTATTTGGAGCCATATTTGTGAGTTTGGCAGGATTTGATCCTCGGAATCTGATGCAGGTCCAGTTCATCCTCATTTTGGTTCTTGCCAACTTACTCGCTTGATATTCATTTTGCCGAAACCACTTGACAGACACTAGCACAGGAGTAGTATTTGGAGCCATATTTGTGAGTTTGGCAGGATTTGATCCTCGGAATCTGATGCAGGTCCAGTTCATCCTCTTTTGGTTCTTGCCAACTTACTCGCTTGATATTCATTTTGCCGAAACCACTTGACAGACACTAGCACAGGAGTAGTATTTGGAGCCATATTTGTGAGTTTGGCAGGATTTGATCCTCGGAATCTGTGAGGTCCAGTTCTTCCTCGTTTTGGTTTTGCCAACTTACTCGCTTGATATTCATTTTGCCGAAACCACTTGACAGACACTAGCACAGGAGTAGTATTTGGAGCCATATTTGTGAGTTTGGCAGGATTTGATCCTCGGAATCTGATGCAGGTCCAGTTCTTCCTCGTTTTGGTTCTTGCCAACTTACTCGCTTGATATTCATTTTGCCGAAACCACTTGACAGACACTAGCACAGGAGTAGTATTTGGAGCCATATTTGTGAGTTTGGCAGGATTTGATCCTCGGAATCTGATGCAGGTCCACTTCTTCCTCGTTTTGGTTCTTGCCAACTTACTCGCTTGATATTCATTTTGCCGAAACCACTTGACAGACACTAGCACAGGAGTAGTATTTGGAGCCATATTTGTGAGTTTGGCAGGATTTGATCCTCGGAATCTGATGCAGGTCCACTTCTTCCTCGTTTTGGTTCTTGCCAACTTACTCGCTTGATATTCATTTTGCCGAAACCACTTGACAGACACTAGCACAGGAGTAGTATTTGGAGCCATATTTGTGAGTTTGGCAGGATTTGATCCTCGGAATCTGATGCAGGTCCATTCTTCCTCGTTTTGGTTCTTGCCAACTTACTCGCTTGATATTCATTTTGCCGAAACCACTTGACAGACACTAGCACAGGAGTAGTATTTGGAGCCATATTTGTGAGTTTGGCAGGATTTGATCCTCGGAATCTGATGCAGGTCCACTTCTTCCTCGTTTTGGATCTTGCCAACTTACTCCTTGATATTCATTTTGCCAAAACCACTTGACAGACACTAGCACAGGAGTAGTATTTGGAGCCATATTTGTGAGTTTGGCAGGATTTGATCCTCGGAATCTGATGCAGGTCCAGTTCTTCCTCGTTTTGGTTCTTGCCAACTTACTCGCTTGATATTCATTTTGCCAAACCACTTGACAGACACTAGCACAGGAGTAGTATTTGGAGCCATATTTGTGAGTTTGGCAGGATTTGATCCTCGGAATCTGATGCAGGTCCACTTCTTCCTCGTTTTGGTTCTTGCCAACTTACTCGCTTGATATTCATTTTGCCGAAACCACTTGACAGACACTAGCACAGGAGTAGTATTTGGAGCCATATTTGTGAGTTTGGCAGGATTTGATCCTCGGAATCTGATGCAGGTCCAGTTCTTCCTCGTTTTGGTTCTTGCCAACTTACTCACTTGATATTCATTTTGCCAAAACCACTTGACAGACACTAGCACAGGAGTAATATTTGGAGCCATATTTGTGAGTTTGGCAGGATTTGATCCTCGGAATCTGATGCAGGTCCACTTCTTCCTCGTTTTGGTTCTTGCCAACTTACTCGCTTGATATTCATTTTGCCGAAACCACTTGACAGACACTAGCACAGGAGTAGTATTTGGAGCCATATTTGTGAGTTTGGCAGGATTTGATCCTCGGAATCTGATGCAGGTCCAGTTCTTCCTCGTTTTGGTTCTTGCCAACTTACTCGCTTGATATTCATTTTGCCAAAACCACTTGACAGACACTAGCACAGGAGTAGTATTTGGAGCCATATTTGTGAGTTTGGCAGGATTTGATCCTCGGAATCTGATGCAGGTCCAGTTCTTCCTCGTTTTGGTTCTTGCCAACTTACTCGCTTGATATTCATTTTGCCAAAACCACTTGACAGACACTAGCACAGGAGTATATTTGGAGCCATATTTGTGAGTTTGGCAGGATTTGATCCTCGGAATCTGATGCAGGTCCACTTCTTCCTCGTTTTGGTTCTTGCCAACTTACTCGCTTGATATTCATTTTGCCGAAACCACTTGACAGACACTAGCACAGGAGTAGTATTTGGAGCCATATTTGTGAGTTTGGCAGGATTTGATCCTCGGAATCTGATGCAGGTCCAGTTCTTCCTCGTTTTGGTTCTTGCCAACTTACTCACTTGATATTCATTTTGCCAAAACCACTTGACAGACACTAGCACAGGAGTAATATTTGGAGCCATATTTGTGAGTTTGGCAGGATTTGATCCTCGGAATCTGATGCAGGTCCACTTCTTCCTCGTTTTGGTTCTTGCCAACTTACTCGCTTGATATTCATTTTGCCGAAACCACTTGACAGACACTAGCACAGGAGTAGTATTTGGAGCCATATTTGTGAGTTTGGCAGGATTTGATCCTCGGAATCTGATGCAGGTCCATTCTTCCTCGTTTTGGTTCTTGCCAACTTACTCGCTTGATATTCATTTTGCCGAAACCACTTGACAGACACTAGCACAGGAGTAATATTTGGAGCCATATTTGTGAGTTTGGCAGGATTTGATCCTTGGAATCTGATGCAGGTCCACTTCTTCCTCGTTTTGGTTCTTGCCAACTTACTCGCTTGATATTCATTTTGCCGAAACCACTTGACAGACTCTAGCACAGGAGTAGTATTTGGAGCCATATTTGTGAGTTTGGCAGGATTTGATCCTCGGAATCTGATGCAGGTCCACTTCTTCCTCGTTTTGGATCTTGCCAACTTACTCGCTTGATATTCATTTTGCCGAAACCACTTGACAGACTCTAGCACAGGAGTAGTATTTGGAGCCATATTTGTGAGTTTGGCAGGATTTGATCCTCGGAATCTGATGCAGGTCCACTTCTTCCTCGTTTTGGATCTTGCCAACTTACTCACTTGATATTCATTTTGCCGAAACCACTTGACAAACACTAGCACAGGAGTAGTATTTGGAGCCATATTTGTGAGTTTGGCAGGATTTGATCCTCGGAATCTGATGCAGGTCCAGTTCTTCCTCGTTTTGGTTCTTGCCAACTTACTCACTTGATATTCATTTTGCCAAAACCACTTGACAGACTCTAGCACAGAAGTAATATTTGGAGCCATATTTGTGAGTTTGGCAGGATTTGATCCTTGGAATCTGATGCAGGTCCACTTCTTCCTCGTTTTGGTTCTTGCCAACTTACTCGCTTGATATTCATTTTGCCGAAACCACTTGACAGACTCTAGCACAGGAGTAGTATTTGGAGCCATATTTGTGAGTTTGGCAGGATTTGATCCTCGGAATCTGATGCAGGTCCACTTCTTCCTCGTTTTGGATCTTGCCAACTTACTCACTTGATATTCATTTTGCCGAAACCACTTGACAAACACTAGCACAGGAGTAGTATTTGGAGCCATATTTGTGAGTTTGGCAGGATTTGATCCTCGGAATCTGATGCAGGTCCAGTTCTTCCTCGTTTTGGTTCTTGCCAACTTACTCACTTGATATTCATTTTGCCAAACCACTTGACAGACACTAGCACAGGAGTAATATTTGGAGCCATATTTGTGAGTTTGGCAGGATTTGATCCTCGGAATCTGATGCAGGTCCAGTTCTTCCTCGTTTTGGTTCTTGCCAACTTACTCGCTTGATATTCATTTTGCCGAAACCACTTGACAGACTCTAGCACAGGAGTAGTATTTGGAGCCATATTTGTGAGTTTGGCAGGATTTGATCCTCGGAATCTGATGCAGGTCCACTTCTTCCTCGTTTTGGTTCTTGCCAACTTACTCGCTTGATATTCATTTTGCCGAAACCACTTGACAGACTCTAGCACAGGAGTAGTATTTGGAGCCATATTTGTGAGTTTGGCAGGATTTGATCCTCGGAATCTGATGCAGGTCCACTTCTTCCTCGTTTTGGATCTTGCCAACTTACTCGCTTGATATTCATTTTGCCGAAACCACTTGACAGACTCTAGCACAGGAGTAGTATTTGGAGCCATATTTGTGAGTTTGGCAGGATTTGATCCTCGGAATCTGATGCAGGTCCACTTCTTCCTCGTTTTGGTTCTTGCCAACTTACTCGCTTGATATTCATTTTGCCGAAACCACTTGACAGACACTAAGGACTTTCTCATTGGTACATAATGTGCCGCGGGATCTTGAAATCAACTTGATATTTTGTTGAGAAGGAAGCTTTCTTCCTGCAAAAAGAATGCACATGCACAGACTGAAAATTTTGATATTTATTAACTGAAGTATGATGAATGTAGAGGTTAGATGCCAAACAGTTTTTTTTAATGAGAGAATGGAATGGATTTCTTTGGAATGAAGTCTTCCATCCAGGCTTCTACAAGGTATACTCCCTGTAGGTTATATCCTCTTGATGAGCTGCCATTAGGTTTTTCTAGAGATTGGTATCTTGTGGCAAGTGAGGGGAATACGAAATCCTTCCTGTCACGTCTTCGCAACTGTTTTCTGAAGTTTCCTCCATAAATTACTGATACATCACAGAACAAAACTATTCCTGAAATGGGATCCTGAAGGCTGCATGTATGAAAGAGGGGAAATTCGCTGTTGACTGTAAAATTTACAGGCACTAGTCTTCTTTCTGATTTCAGGATTCTTTCAGCATGCACAGTGGATTCAGGATTGATGGAATCTCCAATAAGAAATATAGGAGACATCTGTGAATGCTTTTGCGATGCCTCATCTAGAAGTTCTTGTACCGCTGAGTCAATTTCTGCATCCAGTGTTTTCCAGTCATCAGGCTCGTCGTAATCCCCACAATAGGACACAGGTGACCTCTCTTCAAGTACGTCTTCATATTCAGGGGAAAGTGCTGCAAATGACGATGCGAGGAGCTCTTCTCTGGTAACATGAGATGCAAGATTCCCGATTCCTTTCAAGAAATATAAGATCAGAACAGGAGATTCTTTTAAAATAAGGAATGATAGATAGGAAGAGGAAGGAAAGGAAAACGAGGACAAGAGAGATTGATTGTGTGTGGAGGATCTTACCGGCCTCTTTCATGAGAATACGCAAAGTGTCCCGTCCAAGATCCAGAGGCTGTTTGTACTCAACCTTTTTCGTGCAAAGAGCATAGTTTGCTCTGTATATCGCGATTCTTGTTGAAACAATGTTTTCCTCCGCCTGAGTTCGTTGTCTGCAATGACTGAAAGAAGAAGCCGCGTGTTGGCGAGCGCGTGGGGGCTCTCTATCATTGCGATATTTGTACGGCCGGTAATGATCTGCACGGCGCTTTGGATGCATGTGTCGCTGTGCGATTTCAAATCTGACAATCCGAGTCGTTTTCAGATAAAGACACAGCCATTGCAGAATCCTGATGTCTTAATGGAGCCTGAATCTATTAGCCCGGGAGACTGAGGTCGATAGTGTACATCAAAGAAGACTCTGATTGAGGCTTTTTCAATTGTTGGAAATGGAGACAACTCTTTTGGAATGATGGAGTGTGAAGGAGATAATTGATGCTAAGTTATACAGTGAAGTTTCTTGCCAATTTAAGTTTGATTTCAAGAGTGTTGAAGGCGAACTTAAAGGGTAAGATGAGAAGGCGAAACATTGTAAGCTGATAAACCGCTTGTAAAATACAGCGGATGAAATGGCCAGATGCAACTCAAGGACAGGCTGTATGATATTGTAGTTTGGCACTGTGCTCAATGTTGGACGAAACTTGAAGCCACCATGGTTAACTGCCCGTAAATAACACTTCCTGGTTTTCAGGCAAGAAAAGAGAGGAGTTCGCGTGTAGGTTTGAAAGACTGTGTCCATTTTCTTCTTGTCATTGTCGCTGGTGTCTCTGGTGAAAGTTTCAGTTGTTACAAGCGCAGAGGAGCTTACTACCGAACGGTGAATATTAAATCGCGAGGCTACGACAAACAACAGGGGTCGCCAAAAGGGGTTTGGGCAGGGGTGGGTGTAAGTCGTATTAAGAAAATAATGGATAATAACATTGTTGATCAAAGCCAAACATCTTGATAATGCCTGGAAAAAGTACTGTCTAAATATCCTTTTCTTCTTTACTTCAATAAATCATTTACGAAGCGTTATTTGTGATGCTCTCCAGTCGTCTTCCAAGTTCTTTACGCACTTCGTGCACCTTCTCACTCCGTCCACCATACTCCTGCCCCAACTTGTGCAACAACACCGGAACATTCGCTGCCACGTTCTTAGCATCTCCACAGACATACAAATATCCACGCTACTTGTCCAACACATACACTTACTTCCCCATCTTACTCACAAGATCCTGGGCATATACTTTTGGTTGTCCGGAACACGTGAAAACGTGTTCATAACACGTTGATCGAACTCTTTGGCCTTTTCTATATCGTCGGTGCTTGATTTTCAAGGTGGATGAGTGTTCCAAGACGGCATCCGTAAAAGAGCCAAGTGCTGCCGACGGTTTTCTTGGATGTAACTGCGGCGGCAATGTGGACGCGTTCGTGTTTTAGGACCAATCTATGGAAACAGAGGTTTAGAAATGTTGCAACGCCAGTTGGATATGGATGTTACCATAATGATCGGGGCAGGACAATCACATGGCAGTCTGAAGGAGAGCTGGTACGGATGAAGATTGGGACGTGCGTAGGAAGAGCTGGGCTGTGGATCTGGTAAATTTCAGACAGTGAATTTTGCTTGTCAATAACTTGACTTTTCTCTTATTCTTCTCTGGCTAGACTACAATAAATCATTTATTAAAGCTCAATAATAACAAATCTATTTTTCATTGGTGTAGTCTTTATGGACGCTAAATCTGATCCACTTTTTGCACTCTGTGCAGCACTTGTTGGTCCATACACCCCTTCCTTGCCATACACAACCAATGTGTATTTCATTCCGGCCATTGATACAACCATCCCAGCAAGTAAGTAGTCCTTCAGAATCCATGCCACATAATAAACACTAGCAATCCAATCAATTTCCAAACTCGGGGCAATCAGCATACAAATAGACCCCGCTCCAAAAAATTGTAACGTACTAACATGGAAACAGAACTATAAATCCCAAACCGCGCGATAATCTGAAGCCGCTCCCAATTCCCATTCCTGTCGGCATTTCCACTGCAAGTTTCTTGCTGTACGCCAAAAACGCCGAGAGAAACAATTGATCCACGAGAATATACATTGTCCCATTAAAAAACAACGTCCCAGCAAACACAGCATACGCGCGACGGTTTCCAAGTAACACAGGCCACCCAATCGCAAGCAATGTAATCGGCGGAACGATACTTGAAACAGGACAGAGAAAAAGAACGATTTTAAAGAGTGCAAGGGATGTCTCTGAGAACTCCATTTTGATGATTTCTTGGGACCGGATCCATCCTATGCTTACATAGGTTACTTCAACAACGGCGAGAAAAATAGACTTGCTGTTTGTATTGAAAGCGGAGTTAATTTATAAGCCGTGTTCAACAATGGGACAATGGTAAGAACGTACCTAAACCTGCTCGAACGTCAATCTGGTCGGAACGACTGAGCAGTGCACTGCTGACGCAGTATCCAGAGAAACACGCGGTGTTTAGAATGAGTAGCGTGTTGAGCTGTGGAAAGACGTTTCGGAATGAGACTTTAAGATTCCGCGACGGTAAATCCACTACGATAATCAAATACAAGATGTAAAAGGGTAACAGCGCTGAGAGCCCGCCCAAAATGAGTGGACTAATCCAAGTTATCGTAAACAAGACCTCATTGATAGCGGAAGAATGTGTGGAGGCTCCGTTGCTCATTGTGACGGTACGCTGTGAATTATTTTTTTACTTTTACCAAACACAAACAAAACCAAAAGAAAGCAGGAACGACACAAAATAAAAAACAACAATTTCAGTCGGTCTACTCGAACAACTACACCAAAGACTCACGTTCTTCTCCCTCCCCTTCTTCATCCCCCTCTTCCTCCTCTTCATTCGCATATCCACTCCCATTCTCTTCAGCACGACCATCGATTCCATTCGAAACACCGACAGGGTTAGAAGACGCTGAAGCATTCCACAGCTGGTTTTCAAGCAAAGGGTCAATGTTGGGTGAAATCCCGTTCCCGGTTGGCACAGATGAAGCGGCAACGTATCGTTGCTGGTACTGTTGAGCTTGGTGCTGATCGTATGCGTTTGTATTTGTTGAGTATTGTTGCATGGTTGAAAAAGGTGGGTTCATTTCTTGGTGTGGCATCTGATGTGGTTGTTGGTGCTGTTGCTGTTGGGGCTGCTGAGCCTGTTGTTGGGGGTTGTAAAGTTGTGGGAGGGTGTATTGGGAAGGTTGTTGGATTTGAGAAGTGTATGCTTGAGATGGGTCTTGGGATGTGTATTGTTGGTAGGTTTGTTGGGGTTGCTGTTGCTGCTGTTGTTGTTGCTGGGTGTGGTGCTGTTGGTGGGGCTGAGGCATCATAGTTGGAGTTGTTTGGTACGAGTTTGTGGTTTGATAGGCGAAGGAATTGTGGGAGGGAAGCGTATTTGTATGGGTTTGGAGTGTAGGGGTGCCCAGGTTTTGGAGAGAGTTGTGGGAGGGCAAGGTTGGAGTAGACGCAGATGTTGTTGGGTTCGTGTTGTATACAAACTGTTGTTGCTGCTGCTGTTGAGACTGGAGTTGTTGTTGTTGCATGAATTGAGGAGGAGTAAAAACGGCGTCAGGAGCTTGTTCGGCGGGAGTAATAGTTCCCGACATAACTGCAGCTGCCGTGGCGGCGGCCGGGTTTACGTTCTTGACAGGTCTATTGGCTTGGTACTGCTTGTAGTATAGTCCTAAATTCTACATTAGCTAGTGATCCCAATATTGTGCATACTATTCCCGCTCTCCCTTCATTGTCCATCACTATGCTCAACACAGATTCAGTTGGAAAAGAAACTCACCACATGCATTGCACAAGTTATTCTTGCGATCAGCAGTACGTCTCCAGAGTGGAGTTGAAGTAGCACCACAGTTGAAACAAGTCAAATTCCTGTTATGTTCGCGCAACTTTTTACGTTCAGCTTTACTCAACAATTTGAGCTGTTGTGGATCCATTTGAGTGTACAACAGTTGCTGGTGCTCCAACGCCTTTCCTGACGTAATTCTGCGACGGGAAGCCTTTGGAGTTGGACCGGGCTGAGCCTGAGCAGCTTGAGGAGAAGGCTGCTGGACTGGCAGTTGTTGAGGCTGGATGAGTTCTGGCTGAACCTGCTGATGTTGCTGGTGCTGGAGGTGCTGCTGCTGCTGGACCTGGTGCTGTTGCTGATGTTGGTGGTGCAGCTGTTGTTGTTGAGGTTGTTGTTGTTGTTGGTTGTGGTGCTGGTTCGAGTGTTGGTGGTTCATGAGAGCATACTGCGGCTGCGTGTCGACGTAGTAGCCCTGGGCCTGCGAACCCTGGGCCGGGCTGTAAACGAGTCGCCGTTCGAGGCCGCCGCGTACGACAGCGGAACAGGAACAGACACGCCCGGAACAGGATACGAAAACGAGAGCGGGGCCGGAAGCGTCACGGACTGGCCGCTGCTGCCGTAGTAGCCGGTGTTGGTCGGCGCCTGGTCGTTGTCGGAGTAGGGATTCATTGGCACTGAGCGCGGATCAGTCACAGGAGATCACTAATGGGGAGGAGATAGACTAGGGGCGATGGTGGCAGAGAGATGGGAAGATGTGAATGGACGGAGATGCTGCTCCTGGAGATGTTGGGGTGATGAAAAGATGAAATTGGTTTTTTCCTGTGCGTGCGTGCTTCCAAAAAAGGAAAAATGGCGTGAAACATGATGCCACCCTGTTTCATGTACAGCCCTCATAATTAGTGCCCTTTTATTGCGTCTAGTCATTCGTACATAATATTGCGTTTTCGTTCCTCAAATACTCCGAACCCGTCAACTCCTTCCGTCTGATTCATAGAGCCTTGTCCCATGACATCATGAATGCTGTTCCATCGCTTCTTTGGCTGAAACTCTTTCTCATCCACTTTTGTTGAACCATCCAATTTATCATCCTGGCTTTTTACAGTATCCATACTTTTTCTTTCCATGCCTCCGATTCCACTTTTCTTGTCAGACGCGAATGCATGCTTCCGTTTACTTCCAGGTTTAGGCCTCTCTTCTCTCCTTCCGGCCTCATGACTCCATTGTGCTTCCAATAAAGTCCACACCGATTACACAACATCCCAGTAAACCCTTCTGGTGCCCGCCTCCATATCGGTGTCGTTGTCTCCTTGCAATTATGCATGATATTCCTGACTCGATTCCTCGGGTATATTCTCGATACTTTTTCCTTTCAGAACGAGTTAAAGGAGTGTTGGTGGGAGTGTTTGTGTAGAGGAATGGTGTTTGGTGCGCTTCGTTTCTTTGCAGGTTTAGGCTGTATAGGTCCAGTTTGATTCGTATTGGTTGGATCCGTTGGTAACGAGGCTGGAGAGATCGGCTCTGTTGACGTGAGGGCTGCTGTGAAGATTCCTGCAAGACTACTGAATGCTCAAGTTGTTGAGTCTGTAAATGATTGGATATATTGGAGAAATGACATGGCCGTTGGATGCGGAGTGGTGTCAATCAAGTCTGTATTGAAGGCTCCAAGCTGAAAATCGGTCAGCGACGAGAGTGCCGCTGGAGCAGTACAGATATTGCCGTTTGGAGATTGAGTTGGAAACGGTTGTGTTGGTACACTCATCATTTCTGCAGAGAACCGAGGGATTGAAAACCGGTTGGCCTCGTAAGTAACGGATGTTGTGGCGGTGCATCAGCTGAATTGGAGTTGAAGATGCTCATGGAGATGGGTTGGGTGCTTTCGAGTAGCGATGGGAACAAGGATTGCAAGTCGTTGATCTGATGGTTCTTGCTGGAATAGTTTGTGCTGCTGCTGTGATGGAATCATCGGGAGACTGGAAAAGAAAGGAAACGGCTGATACATAGATTGTTGTACTTGTCCCAATGGTTGGCCTTGCACCAATGGGGAAAACAAAGGACCGGTGTGGATTGATCGGCGAATTCCTTATCATGGGTCTGACGCTGGCGGGTCGAACATTTTGCAATGTGGCAGTGGTGGCTGGAGGAAACTGTTTCTTGAAGTGAGAGAAAGGAGCAGGGAGATGTGGAGATAACGGAGGAGTGCCAATTTTTTGAGGCATTCCCAAATCGAAAGCAGACGTTTCTGGATCTGTTTCACATGTCCTTGAATATAAAATGTAACTTGTGTGAGTATTATCATTTAAAGGCTTTCCGCAACGGAGATTCACTTCTACATCTGAAACAAAACGTAAGAGAACCTTGAAAACATCACTCGTTGTCTATATTATTAAAATTAATTTATTGTTGTTGCTGATTGTATAGCGAGTTTGTCAATATCCCTGAAAACAAATACTCTTGAAAGACATTTGAAACAGGAGCGACGCATGGGTCACTGGAGGCCTCCACAGAAGTGAGCTTATCTTCCCTAAAGGAGACACAGCAATTAATCCCGCCTGTCTCTGTAGCTGAATATGTCGCCATCGTAATAAGTCTGACGATGGCTCGTTCGTATTCATTAGTGGATCAAACAGTAATGATGCTGTTGCTGTAATTGCTCATTACCCAAACCTAAAACACAGAATTCGTCAGGACAGGTGTTCCCAACACATTCTGGACATCATAAAACCGAGATTGCTCCTCCATTGCCCCTAAAGAAGACGAAGACGTAGAAGATAGCGATGCGGGGTGTAATTGCGAGACGCAAGAATTTTGGACATCAAGGGTGGTAGAGTCCCCTGATTTAAGGACACTAACATCCTTCTTCGCTTCATCAACACGCCGGTATCACCTCATTATCCTTCATAGCTTGTCGCAAAGGCCGATACCGCTTAAATTGCTTCCAATAGATTCCACAAGCGTTACAAACGATATTCGCGCGGTCCTCTGTCCGTCGCCAGAGTGGAGTTGTACCTGTCCCGCAATGGAAACACGTTAAACCGCGTTCTTGTTCTCGTCGCTTTTTGCGGTCTCGTTCTCGTTGGCGTTTTTCGAGAGCGTCGTTGGAGAGGGTTTGTCGTTTCGTGGTGCGACGCTTTGACTTTGGTTTCGGTTGTGGCGGAGGTGACTCTTTTGGTGATGGTGGTGGTGGTGGTGAGGAGTGGTGGACTTAGTTGAGTGGCTGGTTGTGATTGCGAGTTGTTGTGTGGTGGCTTGAGAATCAGAAGAGTGTGAGGCTTCTAGGGCAGGGATGCAACGCGATGGAATGGTGAATTGTTGGTAGAAGTGGTTGGAGTGTGGCGTGTATATTGGGTATCCTTGAGCTTGGAAGAGAAAGGGGCTTGAGCTAGCAGCCTGGTACATGGTTACGCCATGAGTCGGGAACCCTTCAGACGGTTGAGGATGTTGTGGGTAGAAGTATGGATGACTGCTGCGATATACCACTGGATGTGTGGATGGATACATGATGAGTTGTGCTTGTTGCTCCGAACCCTGCTCGTCGGGGGCTGTGGAGGAAGACATTTGCTTTTCGCTGAAGAGTTGAAGACACTGAAACGGAATTTTTTGGAACTTTGGAAGTGCATTGCGCCATTTTTTAGGAAAGGGCCATCTTCGGGGTCCATCACCTGAAGACCCCCACAACAAAGATTGGTCTCAAGCTTCAAGAGAATGAAGTCTCTCTCTTTTCAACATTGAAGGGTCGGGCCTTTGTTCGGCCTTAAAATTTTCGTTTCGGAATTATGTCATTCCGTTATCTTTCTTCCGTAGCACGCGTGCGCCGTGAGGCTTGACTGAAGAAAGACCGATAAGCTCAGAAACTTACTCGTTTTACGTACTTCTATTGCATCTGAAAAAATGGGTAGAAAAGTTGACATTTGTTGAACTGTATTACTAATATTTGTGACATCTGAAACAACCTCAAGCTGCACTGCAATTTGCGACTACACCATCACAATACTCTTGTGATATCGATGCAAGAACAACTCCTTGTGCTTCACATAATCCAAACACCGAATGTGAGCTGGGGTCCGCCGCAAACGCCTTATACCGATTTTGGATTGAAGGATTCACACCAAATTGCAACACATGTATCCTAATCATACATTCAATCGCAAGTTTAGCATTTTCAACGTCTTTCACCGAAGCATACAACTGAAACAGCTCGTACATCCGCGTCCCAAGTCTATACAGTCCAAACTCAAGCTTCTCGTGCATAGAAATCGCTTCCAAACAGCTCTTAAAAGCCTTCTTCACATCCGTCATGAACCAAGAATATCTTCGATGACACTTGGATACCGATTGTACATTTCTTTATATGACGGTGTAGCTTCCATACACATTCGACAGTCACATTGAAACCCCCATGTATCGAACAAATGTTGCCTGTCGGCATCGAAATCATCCGTATGTGCATTGTACTCGACAGTGATTTCGTCGCCTTCCCAAATGGGTCTCACAGCGTACAGGACTTCTTTTTGGAGTGAATCGTTCCAGGAATACATTGCGGATGGGCGGCAGGAGTGGTTTGCACGACTTATTCTGACGCAGAGGTCTGAGATACGGTCGGACCCTGGACGGCCGATGCAGTTTGTGTAGAAGATTCCTACGACATCTGGGTGATCGGGGTATGAATTTGCGAGTGACATGGCGCAGTTTGTGAAGAGGTGGGCCTTGTCTGCGATCTTCTCGCCGTCAGTTAGACTCACGACAGGTTTCTCGCCGATGATCCGCTTTCCGACTGGAATGGCTGTTGTGGCAATGAGTGCCATTCCTCGGCCGGGAATGGGGGAGACAGTGTACACTTTCTTGGCTTTGGTCATAACAATCTTGCAAGAAACAAAAACAATAAGGACAGAAATGTACAACAGAACAATTTGAGATTTATTTACTTTTTCTATAAACATAATGGTCCTACCCATGGCGACCAAGAAACGAAAGGATTGGGACAGAAAGCAGCGAGAACAAGAAAGTATGACTTGAAGATTTGACTGAAACGGAAGAATGTGAAACATTCACTCCTCATCGTCTTTCATCATTTCTGTCCAACAATAGTCCTCAAGAATTCCTTGGTCTCCTCCGGATATGGCCCAAGATGCAGAAGACGAAGAAGAAGAGGAGGACATGGGAACAGGGTTATTTGTAGAAGCGACAAATCCTTGTTCGGCAGAGTAAAGCAACGATGTCATAAACTCGTGTTTGATTTGTGTCTCTGTTGCAGCTTGGACATTGGTGGCATTGACCACAGGAAGTGGTTCAGCTGCTGGAATACTCATAAAGCTGTCTACTGGGACTTGATTCGTAAGGCCGGAAGATTGTTGTGATGACTTTGATGGAAAGCTGGCCAAGTGAGATTGGATCGTCCATCCTTTCGATGGTTTTGGGGTATTATTCGATGCAACCGCTGGCGGTTTTGTGGTTTGGTATTTAATAAAGTAGAGTCCCTATAGAAATTTAAGGAATGCTGTTAGAACATTATTTAGGGTTGTGGCTGGGGTGCTTCAGACGAAATGGAGATGGCAAAGGTGGTGCTTCACAGGTGGCTGTGATTTTACAGAGGGAAGGACGTCATTTACTCACGCATGCATTGCAGAGGTGGTTTCCAGCATTGTCCTTTCGCCACAATGGAGTACTATTTGTTCCACAGGAGGTACAGATCAGGTTACGCATCATGGCCCGCAGCTTCTTTTGGGCAGCCTTTGGCAGTAGTTTACCCTCCCCGACTTCCTCCATTGAAGCAAGAAGCTTTGAAATAGACTTTGAAGATTTTGCGGAGTCTGGCCGGGATCGACGACGGGCGGGCATCTTGACAGTGGAAATGCCTTGAGCTTCATTTGGTGCCAACGACGAGGGTTCGGGTACTGAAGGACCAGAGATGATGCGAACGGCCTTGGCAGAGCTCATGACCATTCGTGGACCGAGCTCAAAGTCGCCCTGGACCGAATGGACTGGCGCCACAGGAAACGTGAAGACTGGGTTGGATGGCGAATCGTTTGGAATGACAAAGCTGCCAAAGGGATCGTCTTTGGGCTGAATGATGATGACGTGCTTGATACGGCTTCGTCAGCGTTGAACAGTGACTCGCTGCCGGACCCGGTGCTCGCCTCAGAGGCGGGACTGGATGCCGCTTCTTTGGCTTCCATTGCAAAGTAGTCACTGAAACTGTCCGCAGTGCCAATTAGTGTAGATAGGAACTGATCGCTGCCTTCAAGCGGACTCTTGCGCGAGAATTGATTGGCTACGGTGACGTGGGCGTTCATGGTTGCGTTTTTTGGGGAGAATTCGTGAAATTCATCTCCAACCAAAAGTGCAATCTCCATCGGAATGAAACAATCGCCACCGGGAGACTGGAGAAAAGCAAGAAATAACTACTTCATGGCCCAGCATATACAGCAAAATAGGGTTTCTGTGCTTGTGTGCATGAATATGCTTGACCCATATTGATGAGCTTGTCCCGTCGAATTCAGTGTAAGCTCTGCGCAGCAGAGCCACATTTACAGAAAGGTTTTTGATCCCAATACCCAAAACCCTCCTCAACTTCAACTATTTCTGGCCTTGACAAGTTTCCAAAAGCTTCAGAGTGGTTGGCGATTTAAGCCTGTCTCTAAAAAGCCCTTCACAATACAAGCTGTTAAGATAGGAAAATAAGCGTGCGTTAACGTAGTGATACACAACAAATTGGTTTGCTTCGATTTATTGACCATATCCAAGAAATGAAAAAGAAAATGAAATAATAATCAATTAAATATCGATAAAGGACGTGGATCAACTTCCACAATGCGAGTATCATTTGCCAAGGTTGGGCCAAAATCCTTCATATATCTTGGGCAATGATTTCCCCACTTGAATGCATGCAACACCGTGTATGGCTGGCCCTTGCCATTCAATACCTGTCCTTTTGCATTGAGAGTCACTTCCGGAACCGTTGCCATGTTTCCAACAATAGCATCCTCATATTGATCAACTCTGACTTTGATCCCCTCCTTCTCGAACACACCCGTATAATATAACCAGTTGTGAATTCCTTGATCGTTACATCCTGTCTCCTTGATCTTGTCTGCCAGAAGTCGAAAGTACTTTTTCATTCCAGCCACATTCCCATACGATGCACCAGCACAAATTCGGTTAGACTCCATCATGGACTTTGGAAGCTGATCTTCTCCACCGTATAAGCAACCAATCCACTGTCGGTGAAATCGACAGTCCCCAATCTTGATGCGGGAGATTTCCGCATTCAATACCAACGCTGGCGCGTCAACAGAAGGAACGGAAGGTTATCAAACGGGTTCGTGATAAAAGCGACATCGGTATCAACCAGGAAAACGTTATCGTACTGTGTGCGTTACGTCCATCCAATCTGCAAAGTGGAGGAACCGCTCCAACTCGAATTGTCGATCGGATTTTTTGTATGGAACGGTGAATACACCGCCGAATCGCTTTTCGTACAAGTTGGGATCAAAGTTGTCGGAATCCGGATGGAAAATGGCGACTTCAGCTTGGCTTCCAGTATCTCTCAAACTCCACACTAAGCGATTGACGGCATGAACTACGATGAATAGTGTAAGTAGGAGGAAGGCGCCATAAGTAGATGCCCTTACAATGACGGATCTCTCCTGCGACACCAGTTATAACCAAATTGCGTTTATCGTCATTTACAGCAAGCCTGTCTTTGTCAACTCGTATCTGGATTCCCTTATCTCCAATTGATCGCTTTAGTGCCACTTCCTCGCTCTTGGAGCTGAAACATAGTTGTGTTGAGATCGAGTGTATGACAACCGTTGAACATGTCTGAATGGTGACTGGGTTACCCTTGATGTGGTGAATAGCAGTATGTAATGACAAGAAAGAGAGTAGAATCAATAGACAACCAGCAAGAGGAAAGAAGCGCAGATGAACTTGCATACGTACAATGTTTTTAATGAACAACAATGGCCATTGTCGCCCAGTCCAAAAACGCAACAAGCCACAACAATTGAAGCAAAAACTGTCACTGTTCCGATAGTGTAAAACAAAAGTCGGATCACCTTTCACAATGCGAGTATTATTCTCGGCAAAGTTGGCCAAAATCTTTCATTCGCTACCGCAACACCGGTTAAGACCGAATTGCTCTCAGCGTCATTCACAGCAAGCACGTCCTTGTCAATTCGCAACTGAATTCCCGTATCTTGAGGTGATTGCTTCCATGCTATTCCTTCACTTTTTGAGCTGAACCATAACTGGTGAGTGTTTCAATTTTCAACCATTGAACAGGGTTGTCACCCAGAGATGGCAGCAAAGGTTTAATCTTCCAGCCATCTTTGCGGATCGCTATGTAGGAGAGGAGCAGGAACAGAGTCCCGGCAATTAAAAATCCCACACGTACTTTCCAAACTCCACCAGTATGTACAGTAATCTGGCCCCCTACATTATTGTATACAATCAGATTTATTTACTCAACGACAACATATTGGAATATTCTTCCATCTTTCTTTTGTTTTTTTTTCTTGTATTTTTACTCTCTACAGTTTTACTGACGAGTTCCGGTGTTCATAATCCCACTCCAAAGGTAGTCCTCATAAATAGAGCCGCTTCCGCATTGGTCCGCCTGTTGAAACTGTTGCTGTTGTTGAGCCATTAATCGACGTTGCTGCATTAATCGTTGTCGTTCGATCAACGAATACTGCCGGTTGGTTGTTCGTTTTGTTGGAGGGCATTTGTTGAGACATTTGTTGCTGAGACATTTGTTGAGGCATTTGGAGAGGATTGAAAGGTAGGTCTGTGGGGTAGAGTAAACCAGGGTGTAAAAGACCAACTTCGTTTGACGAGGAATTCGAGTTGTTTCTTGGTCCTGGCTCATACATCTGGTCGTATTTGCGTTCTCCTTGCTGGATCAACTGCTGCTGTCCATCGGTGAAACTCGTGGGGTTGGATGAGTGGTGTTCGACTTGTTGGGAAAGGGGCAACAGAGTGAAGGGCGAGCTTGTAGGGTACATTGCATTTGGATCGCCTTTTGATGGGGATACCAGTGGAGAACTTTCTTTGACTTTCAAGGGTAAGGTTTTCTTATCACTTGCTTGTGCTTTCAAGTGGTTTTTCTCGTGTAACCCCTATCGGAACGAATTAGTTATCACACAGCCACAGCTGGAAAATGCCGAAGAGGGTAAATGAGGGGAGAGGACTCACACAAGCGTTACATAGCATGCTATCCGGGTCGATTGCACTTCGTCTCCATAAGGGTGTTGAGGTTGATCCACATTCGTTGCAGACCAAATCTCTGTTTCGCTCCCGCATCCGTTTTCTCTCGGCTTTAATGGCTCGCTTTCGAGCGGCCGTGTCCATCTTACTCAAGTCCTCTTGTGTGAGGGGGACTAAATTGTGGCGTCGCCGGCGACGTTGACGGTTGCTTGGTGGATGAGTAGGATGTGTTGGAGTAGGAGGAGTTCTTTCAGGACTCTCACTAATGTTGGAAGCACTTGAGAGAAGCTCCTGCTGCTCCGATGACATGGGCTGTCGCATTTCAAAGTAGTTGTTTGGAAACTGAGGAATTTGTGCTGGGTGCACAGGCTGTGTTGAGTTGTCCCCAAAAGCCTGCGGGACCGGATCCACTCCTGGAGGATTCCAAAACTGCACTTGAGACATTGAAGTCACTGCATTCATAGATGGTGATGCAGTGAGAAGGGCTAAGCCGTTCAGCGGGTGATTTAGACTTATGTGCATAGGGTGATTTTGCTGTGGCGCCTGTGTGTTGAGCTGCTGCGGAGAACTGTCTCCATCGGGGCCTTGCGCCTGCACTACGTTGCCTTGCCACTGGAAGAAGGGGGAAGCGAGAAAGGGGTCCATTGTGTTTGCCGAAAATTGTTCAAGCGGCTTCCAAAAATCGCACGTTAAGAAAAAACTGCCACCGGATCAGCTTTGGGGGTCTCCTCAAACAGAATTTTTTTAAGAATTATTAGAAATGCTTTCGGCGGTTCCGACTGATATCAATTAGTAAATGCTTCTTCACTCACCAGAGCCCCACAACGTCATAAATAGGAAAACTCTCAAAATTTCCTGTGGAACTTGTGATAGCACTGATATAAGATATGCACCCTATTGGTCAACACAGTTGATTTCGAATTTTTAATCAACTCAATCTTCTAATTAAAACTGTAAAAATTGTCTAAATCCAATTCTGATTCACACTTTGATTGTTCCCATCTTGGTCATGATCAACATTCTGAGATGATGACGATCCGTTTTGACCATCCGTCGAAGTCGAGGTTGTTGTCGCAGTCGGCCATAACAACTGATCCAAGAACGAATTATTTGAAGGAATATTAAGATGCGGAATCGTAAAGCTGCCACTGGACCCTTGATTCGAAATAGATTGTGAACGAGTTGAATTTTCGATTTGACTTTGCCGTTGCAATAGCTTTGTCGCTCGTAAGGCAAGTTGCTGGTGTTGTGAATATTGCTCAGTGAGTTGGAGGAACTGTAAAAGCATTGATGGGCCTCCGGCCTGAGAGTGGTGGGGAATAAAGGGGTTGATTGGGGAATCATGATTGAAGGTAATGACGTGGGAGCTGATGCTTGTATGGGGGTGAGGGGATTTGAAAGGAGGGAAGCGGGGGTTGGCAGGTGTTGGAGGTCGGGATTTATTTGTAAGGCTGGTTCGCCTTGTGCTGTTGCAGTTGGCTCATCTGAGGTTGACGAAGAAGAAGGAACTGACGATGGTGCCGGTACCGTGGCTTTTCCCATTCGTCGAGCTTGATGTTTCTTGAAATAGATACCTATTTTTTACAATCTCAGTGAGTAATCAAACCATGAGTACCAATAAAACGCCCCCTCACCACAGGCATTACACAGCGGAAGTCCTTCAGCCGACTTCCTCCAAAACGGTGACTTTGTAGCATTGCAGTCAACACACACCAGGTTCTTGTTTTCCTCCCGTATCTTCTTTTTGATTGCCTTCTCCCGCTTCTTGATGGTCGCATGGTCCAGCGTGGCTCGATCTTCGTCATTCAGTGTCGGTTTCTTTCGCAGTTCTGAGACTTTCCTGCGTTTGCGGGGAGGCAGGGGCTCATGGTGTGGATGAGGTTTTTGAGGCTGATCACTGGTGAGAGGGGGTAGAATGGGTATCGGTGTATCGCCTTGTGGCATCGAAAGGTATATGGATGACTGGTAGGGGTTGGCGGGGGCAGTGGCAGTCGGGGGTGATGGATGTTGGCTGGCCAATTCAGACAGCACAGTGTATCGCTCCACCAGCCAATGGTCGTCAAAGTTTGTGTTTTCGAGTAGCGAGTATGAGAGGCTGCGAATGTCATCGCCTATTGGGTCGGCTGTGCCAAAGGGATGAATCATTGGTCTGTGTGAACAAGAAAAAATGATTGGTAAGGCGTAACCCAAACTAGATAAATTAAAAAAGATATATATGCATTACTTTGTTTACTTCTATCAAACGTCTAAAACATTCCTGGCCAAAACTGCTGAGATCCTGGATACATTGCTTGTGCCATTGCAGTCTCACCCGTTTCGGTGGTGAGCGCAAAAACTCTCTGATGCTGAAATTGTTGAGGAAAGAAGCTGGGTCAAATCCGGGTTGATGTGGAGGGATAAGCCAAGATGAGGATCCCGAAAAGCCGACCTCGGCAAGTGCACTAAAATCAGCTGACAACATCCCTTGTGGCATACTCGGTATGCCTCCTATAGGGCCAGTATTTGAATAGTCTGAGTACCGCCTTCTTACGCTAATGTCCGAAGTAACGGGTGTTGAATGAAAAGCGCTTTGTGACCGAGGAGGCAGCGACACTGGAGATGAGGGTATCACCGGTGCAATTTGAGTATGAATAGTATTATGCTGTGTTGTGATGCTGATTGTGTTGGAGGAGCAGGAGGAGGGGATGTTTGAGTGGGTTGCGGCAAATCGGAAAAGACTCGTTGCTTCCTGTGCTTCTTGAAGTAGAGTCCGCATGCATTACATAGAGAGTGCTTTCGATCTAATATAGTGAAGGAAACAAGGATCTAAGATTAAAAACAAGGGTTGTGTCTCGTTTATGAATTCGAAATTAAGGGGGTGATGTGTACCTTCTGTTCGTCGCCAGAAGGGAGCCTTTGTAGTTTGGCAGTGGAAGCAGACAAGGTTCTTTTGCTCTACATTCTTTGGAGTGGCAGGAGTTCTTTGAGACTGAGTGGGAGCGCTGTACTCGTCATCGCTTGAGTACGAGGCACCGATGGAGGCACGTTTCCTGCTGATTGCTGCAGCCCTCCGCAACGGTCGACCCGCGGGCGATCGTGGATCCTCGGCGACCGTTGTTGAGTCATCGTCTTGTTTGGCGAAGCGGCTTCGTCAATTTGGTGCGAGTGCGAGTGAGTGAGAGTGTTCCCTCGCCCAATATGTCCCAACGCAGTGCCAGTCCCAGGCCCAGTCTGCCACACCCGTCCACCCACTCGAGCACCCTCTTCACCACCAGCTACCCCAACTGCCAAGGACAAGGGTTTGGCCACTGCCACAAAAGCCTGTGGATCAACCATCAATTGGGGTGTCGAGAAGTCGAGGTCCGACAGATCGAGGATGTTGCGCACAACCTCGTCAGTCGTGGCTTCGGCAGTGGTGGTGGCGTCCATAATATACCGTGCCGGTGTCATGTGTGGGTTGCTTTTTAGATCCACGTGAAACAGAAACACCAAGTCGGGGGATTTCGTAGCCCTTGAAACAGTCGGGAGATTGAAAAATTTTAGAGGGAGATGCGAGCCCACGAGTGGCTTGAGGTGGGTTTGTCGACAAATCTCGGGCGATGTCGGGTCTGTCGAAATCACCTTCATTTCAGAAATATACGAGGTGAAACTATTTTTCCGCATTTACTAACCATTTCTCTTTATCTATTTCTCCGTACAGCCTTGATAAATGAAAAATAAATAAGATATGGTAAAAGAACTGTTCCACAACATTATGCATTTATTGTTGTTGAGAATGTGATGACTGCCTTTGTCGTTCTTGGATATTTATCGACCCTGTCGCCCCACATTTCCAATCCAGTATTTCTCATGAGCATGGGCAGTTTTCTCCAACAAGCAACGCTGAATTACTAGGATACTCTGACCAATACTTAACGGATCTAGAAGCACACCTGTCCACAGGTAATGTCGTTCGCTGCGGATCCAAGGGCTTTGACACGTTGTCGCTGTTCATAGACCGCTCGTTGCTGTAGAAGATTGATGATTGAAAGTTGGGTCTTTGTTGAATCGGTGGCGTTTGTGGATTGAACTGGAATTTTTGGGGGATGGGAAGGAACGGAGATGTTTCATCAGGTCCTAGAAAAGACGGACTTTGTACGTGACCTGGAGGGGGTTGTAATAGCACATGTTGTGGCTGGGTCGTTGGTGTGATTGCAAATTGTTAAAGTTCGTGTGTGAGTTTTGGAATTGTGAGTCGCTTGGAGTAAGCTGTTCCGTTGCATACATAGCACCTTGTCGACCTGTATTCGAATGCGGCGTAGAGTAATTCGCAGTAATGGGGAATTGGAGGTGGGGTAGATTCAGGAACAGAAACCAACGTCAATGTAGAGTCTTGTTGGATCTCCGTCGAAACTTGAACCTTAGCCTTTGCCACCGGCCTGTGTGTCCGATATTGCTTGTAATATAAACCTTATCATCATAGCATTAGACACAATGTATTTTTAAATAAGCAAGCCGAGAAAGAAAGACACTTACCACAAGAATTGCAAAGATGAAACGTTTTGCATTCCGACCGCCTCCACAACGGTGTACTCGTACATTGGCAATTGTAACAAGTCAATTTCCTGTTATATTCACGGATCTTTTTCTTTTCGGCTTTTGAGAGGTTCTTGATCTTTGACGGATCGGATGTAGTTGTGCGGATGAGGTCTTCTATTGATGTGTCTTCTTTCGGGGTGATTAGTTTGCGACGCCGGGAAGCTCGTGGCTGTGGTTGCCGTTTTGTGGAATTGGGGGCTTTGGGAGAGGAAGTTGGATCGTTGAATTCATGACCGTCTTCCTGCCTGTCGCTCTGTCCAGCAGAGGCATCAGCAGGGGATTGATCATGGGGGGAGGGTAGAATGCATTGAGTTCTTGGGAGAGCGGCAGCTGCACTGCCGGATAACTTTCGTTCAGTGCGTTGTTGAATCCTACTTGCTGGGGAACGAAAGTTGCGCCGTTTCCGTAAAATGGCTGAGATATGGAGTATGATTGATAAGAGTGGCTGTAATCTAAATTGGGCGGCAGTGAGAAGTACTGCTGTTGCAACTGGCCTTGCTGTTCCGCCGGTTGTTGCTGATCCGAGCCGGTGGGCGGAAGAGTATAGAATGATTGATCCATAACTCTAAACAAGGTGGCGCTTAAGCTGCAGAATGGTGATGCAAATGCTTCTCTGCGGAGAAGAGTTTTGCTTTCCACCTTTTCCGATTTTTTTACTCAACCCAGACTGGTGGAAGCAAGACGAAACTGTGTGGTATTTGAGGCTTTTCCACTCACGTTTTCAGTGTCCCGTGTAATGCTGCCTTGGATCACTTGGGACGAAGAGTGCCAAAAACCAGTCATTGAGGTCAGTGGCGTCACAAGTATAGTCTGCTGACTCTGTACTGAAAATTTCGAAATAATGACGTAATTAGTTTTAGTTCCTTCTATAATCTATTCCCCTCTTTCGTTTACTGTTAAAATTACGTCCTCAAAATGCCGCAAGTCACAGTATCAATCTCAGATGAAGGAACACCCTTACACAAGTTCATCCGTCAGCACCCAACCTTCAAACACCTTGTCCCCTCCCGCTCTCAAGCACACTTGGCATTCAAACAGAACCAGATTGTCGTGAACGGATCCGGGAACCCTCCTGAAGGATTGAGGCTGAAGGAAGGCGATATCGTCTTCCTGGACAGACAAGAAGCACAGCCGATTCAAACGAAACAGATATCTCTTGTGGTTTCGTATCGCATGGATCCGTGGATTGTTCTGTGGAAGGCGAGTGGGCTGTCGATGGATGGGCGGTCAGATGTGTTTGCAAACTGTGTCAGGGCTTTGTTGAATCTCACAAAGATGTACCGGTTGTTGCTGTGTTTTCGTTGGATAAAGCTGTGTCTGGGTTAGTGGTTGTGCGTGTTGGGTATCCTGTTGAAGGAGAAAGGAGTTGAAGGTTGAGGACTTTGAGAGTGTGTATCGATGTATCGTGATGGGCAAAGTTGGAAGCAAAGAAGGCTTGGGGAGGGAGATGAATACGCGATTGAGAATGATGTGCAAGGTGAGGTTTGGAACTAGGCATTCATCTTGAATACTCAGCCATTTTACATAGGAACGCATGCACGACCAGGTTTATATTGTTTCATTTACTGGGTCTAGAAATTCTCCTGATGGATATATGACTACTTTGAATGTAAGTACCTGGTGTTTTTAGCAGTTCAATTGAATCAACGTTTTCAAAAGGCAACTCCAATCGAAGGCTTCGCACAAAAACAGGTTCTCAGTCACCTGTTCACGTCAGAGTCTCCAGTAATCGGAAATTCACGCCTCACGATACAACATCGCACATGCCGAGACAAGGGAATCTTCCTTTCCCTCATTTCGCTATCATTTACGAATCCCACAAATGGAGAACGAGTCGTAGTCACTCATGATGAACCTCAAAGTTTCAGGCGCTACGTGCAAAGGAGGCCAAGTTCTTTGACAGGAAGATGGGCGAGATTGAAGAAGCAGTTCAGGCTGCCAGTGCTGCTCACGATGACGAGGATGAGGATGGTGGTAATGAAGCTTCTGCTGCTGGAGCTCAAATGAAGAATCCGGCGTATATTCGCGGCATCACAGAGTTCCGTGGATTGACATTCAAAGTAACACCAGCTGTAATGATTCCACGTTTGTCATCATCAATTCTAGTTGACTCTGCCATCTCTCACTTTCTCGAATCACCCATTCCACCTCAAATCAATATTCTTGATATGGGGACTGGATCTGGATCTCTCTTGATCTCAACGATCAAGGCCTTGGAATTGAAAGTGGATGTACCAGTTTATGGAACTGCCCTTGACGCGTCACCGGATGCACTGCGAATTGCTCAGCAAAATATCGAGTTTCATGGACTAAAGGAGAGGGTTTCAACTCGGTTAGGGCGTTTTGGGAATGTTTCCACCTTGTTCCCTGATCACGCACCAGTTCATATCTTGCTGTGCAATCCTCCGTATTTGTCTCCAAAGAAGGGCACTGTTGTTAAAATTGACGCAAGTCTATTGAATGAGGAGCCAGGGATGGCGTTGTATAGTGGACCCACGGGGCTCGAGGCATATCAAGAGATTGCAGAGGGTATTCAAGAAGCAGATAATAGCGGAGATGGGTTCGTTATTGGTTGTGTATTGGTTGTTGAGATTGGTCATGGCATGTCGAATCGAGTGAGGCAGGTGTTTGAGACACGTTTTGTGAGGGGAGAACAGGAAGAGGAGGGCAAGCGATGGAGCTTTAAAGGATTGGGACGAGATCATAAAGGACTGGAAAGATGTCTGATATTCCGAAAGAGTGAATAGAATGATAATGTTATATATTTGATTTTAGAAAAATGATCTTGTTGGAGTAAGTCTCAGCGGCTTCAGCACCGCAGCCACAGCGGCAGCACCAACGGACTCGATTAAATTGGACATAGCGCATCGCATGAATAGTGTGATATGCCTAGTGTTTTGAGGCAGGAGGGCGATTGGATTATTGAGATACCCCACCCACCACCACCTTAATCCAGCCTCTAATGCATCACGTTAAAACAGAGAGCGAAACCGAATCCTCGAGGAGACTTTCAGAGAGCGTTTCAACAGGTGACTTAATCCAATGTCCTAATAAGCATCAAACTCACACCACAACTACACCTCAAGAACTGATGAGCCAGAAAAACTCTTCCTGACCATCCACGACTTTGACGGTGTTTCTTACTCGGTCGAAACAAAAGATTCAAAGTCCGTCCTCTTCTTTTCAATGTCGATGAAGTGCTACCCCGAATTGAGAGCCTACGGTGCCGACCATGTTCTTTACCGCGAATACGGATCTTTGTTCCAACAGACTCCAGAGCCTGGATTCGAGGTTACCCTGAGAATCGACGAGACACAGTTGGGAGGTGTTGATAAGGGTGCGTGTCCCAATGCCATTAGCAACTACAAATACTCACACACGTGCACTGACAGAGGCTTTGATCAAAAAGTTGGCTCTCTTGAAACGTAATGCTCTTGCTGCTCCCTTCGAGGCGGCTTTCCAAGCCCAGAGCGAGGGCCAGCAAACCAACATTATGACCGTTAATTACCGTGAACGCGAGGCTATTTACATTATGGGTTTCCCTGATCGCGTCACTGTCATTTTCTCTACTCAGTTCAAGGAGGAGACGGATCAGATTTTCGGAAAGGTTTTCTTGCAGGTGAGATTTCTGTTGGAGTGGAATTTATGAAGAGAATACTGAGCAAGTGGTGGTAACTCAGGAATTCGTGGATGCTAGAAGACAACCCGCTATCCAAAACGCTCCACAAGTCTTGTACAGTCCTCGCGAGCCGCCTTTGGAGTTGCGTGGATTGAGACTCAGTGATGCCGAAAACGTTGGCTACGTCACCTTTGGTGAGGCACTGAATTCATCTATATAACTACTAATAACACGACCATACCTCAGTCTTATTCCCACGTCACTTCACTCCTGGTCCTATCCGTGAGGAGACAATTTCTCGTATCCAGCTCTTCCGAGACTACCTCCACTACCACATCAAGGCATCCAAAGCGTATATGCACTCTAGAATGCGTGCACGCGTGGAATCTTTCTTGAAGGTGTTGAACAGAGCTAAACCTGAGAAGCCAGATGATCAGAAGGAGAAGAAGACTTTTGGGTAAGTTTTCGTCTTAGAATGCACGTTCCTTTCTGGGGTTTCTAACCTAAGCATTAGTGGAAAGACTTTTAAGCGCTAAATCCTGCTTTTCGTCTGTGAAGGAGTTCGCATGTTTTCTTCTGTTTGTTTCAAAGGCGATCATGTTCTGAATAAATGGACTCAATTGCAGTTGATATTCTGATAACCTCACTGGTATATAAGAAAGAATTGGGCTTCAGGTATGAGTTCATTGAGGTTCTTAAAAGTTTACATTCCTTTTCGGTTTTACTCTGCCATTCAATTGCTTGGATTAAAATGGCGCTTTTTTACCAAGCTTGTGCCAAGATGCCAGCTGGTTTTGGTGTGAATGCCGTCAAACCTCACTTGAAGAGTGCTTTCGGATTGGGACCAAAGAGAGCCGAGTTTTTAATCGAGCCAGCCGATCATCAGACCTTGCTCCTCCACGGATTCCACATGAAGTAGTCAACCCAAACCGACTTTCAATGGCTGCCAAGGCCACCCCTTGCGCATCCGCCGGAATGCCGGGAAAATGCCATCTTGCTGATATGAGCAAGCACTGGCCAGCAATGACGAATACACATACAAACTTCTGGGCTTCACGCTTTGAAATCAGAGTCAGTGTGTCTTGAGTTACCAGGCGGTTTCCTCACTGGATCCTCCCCCTCTGGTAATTTAGATAGTTTATGAGCCTTACTGTGTATTGTATTTCAGATGGGACCAACGCGGCAAAGCATCTACAAGAGCTTCTGACCCTTTTTGTCTGAATGTTCAATTCTGGTCAACAAAAAGTCCTTTCGAAAAACGTCAGTCTCACCGGGGCGTGTATGAGAAATCGAACCAAGAGATACCAAGTCGTTGAGTCCAATGTGGAATCCGGGAGGGTTCAAGATGGCGGGCGCTTAGGCCGGCGGCGGGACACTGACGGATTCTCTGGAACGGCTATTTATTTGTTAAAAGCATGCGTCCAAGCACTTGCTTGGCACGCCAATATAATAAAGGAAGAACATACGGCGAATAGCCGTAATAAGCAATATCCAAAGAGTCCGTATTCCCATGATTACTTAGGGAATACGACATCCAAAACTGCAACCACCTTTAGTTCACATACACTGCGAATAACCTCACCTTGAGATGGAATCAGGTCTTCGCAACGTATCAGAAGTGACTAGGTCCCGAGTAAACAGACTTTTGATTTTGAATCCTCATTTTTGTCTTATAATGGTGTAGGTGTAGGGTAATATAGGTTGTTGACATTCAAGGGGTCAATTTCATTTCGTATTTATTGAAAAGTGTTTGTTGTAATAACATCCCTATTGACCAGTAGTAAATGTTCAGAAGATAACGCTTAACGTCAAAAGGTTTTGTTTTGGCAGATCGAATAATTGGATGACATTTGAATACATGTCCACATCTCGTATCAGATTGAACCACTGTAAGGAAAGGCTGCTCAAACCTCTTATTTAAATGAAACGAAATAAGAAAAACGATTCTAATGTAAAAGCGAGTTTATGTACAATATTATACCCGTACAGTGTCCGAAATTCTCCTTCCCGCCATCAATTGCCACCGCCATACTTACTTACACTCAACAATGCTTCCGCAGCTTCTGCAACAGCAGAACTACTAGCAAAGTCAACCCTCACCCGTCTCTTAAAACTCGCAGCCTTTCCCCCCTTCACAACCCTCACAGTCCCGTGCAACCGATAATGCAATCCACATGCGTTACATATTGATTTGCTAACTCTAATTATCAGTACACCAACATAGATACACTGACAGACTCACCCATTTGCATCTCTTCTCCAAAGCGGGGTCTCAGTCGTCCCACAATTCGTACACGATATCCCATTCCCAGCTGCTACTCTCGGCTTTGGAGGCGACGCCGGAATAGGCCGCGAATATGGAATAACACGTTGAGGAGAGGACATGACAGGTATTGCCATGAACCCAAAGTCCTCCTTCTTCATCAATGATGGTGGTGGCGGCGGCGGTTGTTGAGACGGAGGGTTCATAAAGGGTTCTTGCGAATTCGTTGTGAGGAACTCTGTCGTGTAACGTTAGATAACTCGATTTCGCGCCACCCTTTTTTTGATTTAGGATAAGGAGGGAAAGCACGAGGGATGGGGGGGATTGTTACGTACGGTGGCAGGCGTCGCAGTTGTATGCGTTTTGGTGTGTGGATTTGTGCCAGGTGGGAGAGTCGGTTGATTGACAGCGGAAACATTGAGCTATCGGGAATGGGGAGGAGGATGATAAGGAGCCCGTGGGTGACTGTGGAAGCGAGTTTGATGAAGAAACTGAAGATGAAGAGGATGACGGAACTTCATTCAGTGGCGTCAAGAACCCTGGAATTGCTTGGCTCAGTGATGGAAGGGAGAGGTTGTTGATGGCAGTGGTAGGTCCGAGGATTCATTGGCTGAAATAGAGGTATTTAATCCAGTTGAATTCTGGTGGTTCTCGCCGGTGGTTGGAGACAAAAGGTTGCGAATAGGTGGTAGCGATATCATGTGTTTTTTGGAGAGGTTGAAAATTTGAGTTGACGAATCCTAATCGCATTGAGACCCTTCCGGTGGTTCCGAGATGAAGGCTGTGACAATTGATATCTCGGAATGACCATATACGGCATATCTGTAAAGAGAGAGGGAATAAAATCCGGTATCCTTTTCCGGGATATGAGTAAAACGAGAGAAATCGCTTTTTTTCACACATATTTTACTTCAGATTCTTTCAGACTCGATATTTCTCTGCAATTTCTACAGCAAGATCCTGCACCGTTTTAAATTCCTTCTCAGTTGTCATATTAATTGGTCCAACTAAATCTCGACGTGTAACAATGCCCTCCAAGAATCCATCACCATCCACAACAAAAGCGCGTTTCAATCCCATCTTTCTAAACATCTGATACAACTTTGAAGCACTTGAGTTATCACGCCCCATCGTTGGACAAGCCTTACACAAAGCTTCCAGGTGAACAACCGTAGAATCAGGTACTTGCGCAATCTCAGAATCTTCTATGATCTCCAAAAGACGGTTTCGAGTGATGTAACCGAGTGGTTTGAATTTCCCAAAGCCGAGCGTTCCAGGGGATGCAAGGGTGACGTTGTTTCCTGCAATGATATCTTCGCCGCTGATGTTGGTGACGTTTCGTTCCACGACTGGAAACCCGTGGAATGTGGTTGTTTGAAGAACTTTGCGGAGAGTTGCGAGTTGTTCTTTTGGTTGGAGCGCGAGTGTCTGTTTTGACATTATTCATTGGTTGTGATGTGCGGAGGAGTGGGGGCGTTTTGTTTGGAAGATATGTCATTCCGTTAATTTGGATTTCTGAGTGATAGAGGCAAGGCCAAAGAGCGATGACGTCCAAGCTGAAATGGATGTGACCTGTAAACCGCAAATTAGCGTTCAGCCTCGTGAACTATGCTAAACTTACAACAATCAATCCAGGAAGGTACGAAAAGTCTCCAGTCATTTCTAATGAGACTGCGATAACAGTCAAAACCAATCCTGATGTCCCACTCCAAAATGCTGCCATTCCGAGCAACCCAAACGCGCCAGGATCGACATATCCAGGTGATATAATATTAATGAGAATGCCAGCCATTCTACCAAATGCTGCTCCCATTAATAAGTTTGGAAGGACAATATCTGTCGGAAGCGCGATGTAATACGTCAAAATTCCCATGACAAAGTATGTAACAAAGTAAACGGCGAGAGACTGAGCTTCCCAAATGTTGTAACTCCTCGCAACAGCAGTAGTTTAAGTTGCCGCTGTGGCGATGTCCATAGGAGTGACCGGACCTGAAAGTAACAAGTTCCGTCTCGATTCTTGACAAACAATTTGTCTGAAGATTCAAACTTTCTGGACGAAAATCAAAGTTGAAATCGGATGGACTGACAGATGACAGCGTCGAAGGTTTCGGGGCAGTTTCTTCCTCGCAATGAGCTTGATATACTTCCAGTACAAAGTTACTGAAAACGGTCTCGGTGTCTTGGGGGTAGCAGACTTCATTTCGTTCCAGGTTTGTAAACACGTTCCCAGGGCTTCACAGTGAGAGTACTATTACTAAAGCTACATTCAGGAGCAGTTGTAGCAATATGGTTGAGAGGGTCTTGAAGGATGTGCACTGATCCAAAGTATCATTATTCGGAATCCAAACAACTAGAACCGCAGCGATTATAGCGATCAACACAACTTCAGCAACGCGAACTAGTTTGCTTGTATATTGGCGCCTCTTTTTTATGGAGTTTTCTGGATAACGATATATCGGACTCGCATCTTTGTACAAAGGACAGGATTTTGTTCAGGAGTTGGCTGAACAATCCAGCCAGGATTCCAATCGCAACGTAACAAAAGATTTCGGGGATGAATAAGTTTGTACTGCAGTTAGACTGGAGCTAGAGGATACTCAGTTTAGTTATAGATTTCAGAAAATGAGAAAATCGACTCACTGGAATCATGCGAGCTTTCAAAGGATTTAGAAAAACGTTTGGAAACGCGTAATCGACTCCAAATGTAGTATACGCAACTATCAAGTACCCAGTAATGGTCGATAACGTTAGTATAATCAACGTATTTAGGTCAAAGAAGCTTGTAGACTCTTCAATCACGAAAAGCACTCCACCAATAGGAGCCTTGAATATAACAGCAATCGAAACAGCGGCTCCCATAGTTGCAAATAATCGAACGCTCTTGTGACCCATATAATCGAGAAATCCGTCGACAAGGTTCTTGTGCGTCCATTGAGTCAACTGATGCTTATTTGTCGAGTTTAATAGACTTTCTTGATCCCCCAGATCTTCCACATATTCCAAGTCTAAATGCTCCCCGTAAAATAACTTTCGGAACCAAACCCAACTCGTTACTTGGTTTACGAGGAGAATTGCGATCCCGGTTCCGATTTCAGACATTGGACCGTTTATTCCGGAAAAGAGACCGGCAGATACTATTCCAACAGTTGAAATGTATTTGATTGATAGTGTGGCAAGGTGGTAGTGTTCAAGGCTGACGCGCCATTCAGGAAGGCAATGGTGCTGGTGATTCCAGTTCCCATGGCAGACGGTGTAATAAAGACCACAAATACTACTGGAACTATAATTGCTGCAACTGAAGTGCCCATAGAGAAAGCAGTTGCAATAAAGGGTTGATTGTCAGCCACATAATCCTTGATTTGTTCAAAGCGAAGTTCGGATATGTATTCAGTCGAGAATGAGAGCCAAGGAGCAATCCCGATATTATAATACTAGAATGAGAGATAGTGCAAATGCAGAAAGTCTTGAACTGCCTTTCCCAATATCGTTTGTCCGGCATAATGCAAACGAAGGACAGGATGGTCTGGGTCTTCGAATTCGATAGTTTCTTCACTACGAGACATGTATTTACTGTAATTGTCACCACTGGAACTGCTTTCAATTGGTAAAGAATGCGACACATGAGGTTGAAATTTGGTGGCTGAAGGTTCGACAGGAGTTTGGGGACTGTGGACTGCAGATGCGGGAGTATGAGTACTTGAATCCACGCTGATTAAATGAGGTTGTTGCAGTTCTGATTGTGTCGAATTGATGTCTGATTGTCCTTTGCGTTTGACTCTGAGTCGTTTGGCACTGCCCACCAGTTTCTTGTATTCACTGGACAAAAGACTGACGCTTCTTTCGGGACTTGGATCCTGTGTCTGGTTTGTTGGCGAGGAGGAACTGGACCTGGCAATCTTCCAAGTTGGCATTAATCAAAGAGGTAATAGGTGGGAAGAGTGATGAGGTTCTTGGCAACTTTCTTTCTTTTTGTGCGATTCAAACACGTACCTTGTCGTGATACAGTACTGATACTTTAATTCATTTCGCGTTTAATTGTTTGTTTGTTCGCGTTGTTTTGATTCCACGTCCAATGAACGGCCTTCAAGCATCACGGGCACGCTCCTTTCGACGATCCACGGCCGCGATCGCCGGTCCCTCCGCCAGATCGACAAGAAAGACCTTCTCGCTGCTGTCAAGTTCGGCGTGAAAGAGGCGGCGTATCCGTGCCACACGTTTGAACTTTGAAGTACACGTTTGCAAACATTGTCTACATCACCGACGAGACAAGTCGGAGGGAAGTCACGTCGTACGTGCTTCCGATTGGGATCGATCGCGTGCCTGTGTCCGCTCAGACGAGGAAATGCACGCAAAGTGGGCTGCCACCCTCAAAGCAACCCCTTCAATGTGCACGTCACACACTGTCCTCGTTGTTGATCAGAGTGGCTCAATGCGTACCTCAGATGTAACGGACTACAGACACAGGCGGTATTCTTGTTTAATTACTCAGTAATAACAAAAATTTAATGTAGATCGGATGCTGTTTGACTATTGCCTCGATCTTGTTGGTCTTTATTTGGTCTTGCTTCACCGCATTGAGCTTGATTGATTTGCTGATACTGCTGTTCTCACCATCGATCGCGAACCAATCACGAATGTACTTTTTAACAAGCTTATCGACAAAAGAACTGAAGCCAAGCCGCGTTCTCATGGAAATTATCAGCAGGCCCTCGACTTGTGTGACGAAATACTTGCAGTGGATGAAGGAAATGGTGCCTGTGCCATCCTTCTTCTCTTCTTGTCAGATGGTAAACCAAGTGACCAAATACCTTTCTTAAACTCCCATGAGGAAATCTTTGGCTCTCAAGTCCGTCAACTAAGTGAAAAGTTCAAGAACCAACTGACTGTTGGGACGATTGGCTTTGCTGGCGAAGGAACGGATTTCAAAGTCTTGGAGCACATGGCGAAACAAGCATCTGCTGGAGGTTCTGTTGGCTTATTCCAAAAGTCACAAGCAAGTTCGGTTGCTCTAAGTTCAGCTGTGAGTTTACTTGGATCGAAACTTTCCCAGACGCAGACTCGGTTGACTGCATTGGCGAATACGAGACTCACGGGACGCGGTACTCTTCGCGTTTTGGAAACTGAAGGCATCAAATGATTAAAAATTCCAGTGGATTGGATGGATGGAGAACGTTCACAAACAAAGTCCAGAGAGTTGAATGGATGCCAGACCGTACCATCAAAGCAGGAGGTAAATGGATTCACCAGCCACTTGTAAGTAGTGATGCTGTCGGTGTAGCTATGCGCACCAAGACGTTGGGAAGCGGTGCCGAACGCGTTGTCTTCCAGTTACGAGAAATCAAACAAGACTCCAACGGGAAATTGCAACTTGTTGGAGACAATTAGTTCAGGAGTCATTCACGTTGAGCTCATGGAAATGAAACGTGACTTCCATCGTATTTTCTGTTCCACACAGAAGAAGGCTAAAGACTTGGGGCGGCAGTTCAATGAAGCTCTTGGTAAATCGTATCCTGGACACAGACATATACTGCCCTTGATTCAGTTCTTGGATTGCTGTGTTTACACCATGTTTGACGAGACTGCCGATGAATTCAAGGGAGTCTTGGTGGAAAAGATGCTCGACACCTCCAAATATATCAAGTGGAACGGGAACGATGGCTCAGTGAAGGGATTTCGAACGAAGTGGTCATGATGGAACTATTCTCCAAAAACCTTGGAATGAATAACGATGAACATGAAGTTGTCCCAAATCAATCGTTGGGTGCTATCATGGAGGAGTCAGATGAAGAATCAGAGTCCTCAGAAAACGTACCTGTTCCACTCCAACCCCTCACGTTGGCTCAAGTATCCCTGACTGGAATTTGGAAGACTTTCCACAAGCGTTTTCTCACTTTACTTACCGTCGCAGCAACCGTAAGCTGTTGGTTTGTGACTTGCAAGGCGTTTTGGACCAGACAAAGACTCCACCTGTGTTTGAGTTGACTGATCCTGTGATCCATTACGCGTCGTTTAATCGCAAGAATGTATACGGAAGAACCGATCACGGCCGGAAAGGGTTTCATAAGTTCTTTGCAACTCATCGATGCAACCGGATCTGTCGTATGCTTGGGTTGCCAAGTGATTGATGATTGAGGGTGGATTCTTATTGCTGTATTGTCATTGCTGATTGCTGTTCTGATCATTTTATTGTGTATGTATTATTTTCTTTTAGCTGCTTCGCTTCATTGCTGTTTCAATAATAAGTACTTTAATCATCCTTCCGCTTCACAACTTTCCCTTTCCTCCACCTCCAACCTGTCGATGCGTTCCCTCCAACAAGAGGTCTTCCATGTCCTCACTAAATCCCTTGAACCACGGCCCACCATCCTGTCTTCCATTTACTTTCTTGCGCCAGTTCCTAAATGTACGAATCATCAAATCCGCTGCGATAGGAGAATTCATTCCACTCGCTCCCTCCGCCAACCGTTCCTGCAGCCCCTTCAACATTTCATAGTCTTCCATAATAATCTGACGGTTCAAGAAGGGTATCGCCAGTCCAAGATCCAGCGGCCGAGGAAGTTGTTTTCAAGGAATTGGAGGAATCCAAAACGCTGTACGTATACAAAGTTGCAGTGTCCTTTACGTGTTGGAACGCAGTAGAACGTTTGGTCGAATCTGTCTACGACGGTGACGGATACGATGCATGGTGGCATGAAGTGAATGATCTGCTTACGGAGGTCGGGGCGGTCTGGAGTTGATACTTTCCCTGCGATTCCAATGCCGCGACCTTCTGCTTTCCGGTCAATGAAGTCGCAGCTGATGGTGGTTGCTGTTGCGTTCTCGCGCTTTCCGACTGTTGAGTCGTGGGTGAAGTTCAAGTGGACTGGATCCAGAAAGTTTTCGTTCATGAGGAACGCGTCAATGTCGAGTGATGTCATGCCGACGCGGTGGATCCAGGGTCGGTCTTCTTGGAAATACCAGGATGGTTTTGGGGAAACAGCTGCGCGATCTTTGTCTCCTGGCCAAATCTGAGGATGAGGTCAGTGTCTTGTTTTCGTTGATTCGAATTTATCTTACCCAAATAAAGCCGTCAAACTCTACCGTTGGATATCGCCGACTTTGGCGTTTCCTGGGATTCGGCTTTGAGAAGGCACCTTGCTGCAGACTCCGTTGGTTTCAAACTGCCATCCATGGAATCTGCATTCAAGCTTTCCATCCATGATGCGACCAACGGAAAGTGGGACGTCGCGGTGTGGGCATTTGTCAACAAGAGCGACAGGCTCGTTGGTCGCAGGGTCTCTGTACATTACAATGGGGTCTCCCTGAAGTTGTATAGATAAGAATTCGTTTGTTGTATTTGAAAAGGCTTACAAAGATGTGTTGGCCGATTGGTTTGCCTTTGGGCAATGCGGATGATTCAAGAAGAGGGTACCAATGGTTGCGCATATCCGTGTTTGATTCGCTGTAGTACTCTTCTTCGAGCTCCTCTTGCGTGCGAATGGTCATCTTGGATCTGGGATTTTGGTGATGTTTGGAAACTGATTTTATTAATGTTGCCAGCCACTGCTCAGCCGCTTTCAGCCACACGGCTAATTCAAACAACGGATCTTATGAAGACCAAATTCAGGTACTCCACGATAATGATTTTTTTAATAACGCAGATGGTTTTATGCAGTGTTTTATTACGCACATTACTATGAGAATTCAAATCAAAAGTCTGTTTTAATCGGGAATAAAATACAACCATTATTAGGAAAGAAAACCTGTGTTTCGTGGTATATGCCAATCCACTATCAATGCCAGCTCTGACAGAAGCTTAGTGGAAGCTTGTTACCCTCTTGGAGACTCTGTCAAAATGGTCGGATCTTATGGGTTCAAGATGTGTGGTCCTGTCGATATGTTCAAGATTGTGTGTCGAACAGCTTGGAAATCTTACCAATGTGGAAAGGTGCAGAGATGCTGAAGTGTTCTTGCTACATATTTCTAAATATGTCAATCAAGCAGTCACATTGTCTGTTATTTGAATGCAAGCTGGATGTGCCTTTCAACAGTATAGGCATTTGAACTTATCAATTGATCGAAAAGCAATCAGTTGAAATGAAACAGATTTCGCTCACATCGCTTGGCCAACACAACTCCGAATCCAACGGCCACATTGCCATCTCTGGCCATGTCTACGACGTGTCAGACTTTCTTGATGCGCATCCAGGCGGAAAGCGAGTCCTTCTTCCACTGTTGGGCAAAGACGCGACTGCCGAATTCAACCGCTATCACTCGCCTACTCTCCTAACAAAGTACTTATTCCGATTTCATATGTTCTCTACTTAACAAGAATAACGGGTCAGGTACAAGTCCCTCGTGGTTGGCACTCTCGAAGGCCACGAAGTCGAAGCATCCTCAGACTCAACCGACGCCTTCGGAAACCTTATCGCATTCGCGGAGCCCGCGTGGTACCACGGCCAGCCGTCGCCGTACTATAACGACACGCACCGCCGTTTACGTGCCTGGATGCGCGGGTTAGTTGAACAACACATCATCCCGCACGTGAACGACTGGGAAGCTGCTGGAGAAGTCCCTTCCTCGTTATACAAGACTTTTGGAAAGGAAGGTGTATTGAGTTGTATGGTGGGAGTCTCGCCGTGGCCTAATTGGGTGCCACATCAACCCCCATGTGGAATCAAGCCGGAGGAGTGGACTGCGTTTCATGAAGTTGTGTTGGGGGATGAGCTTGCGCGGATTGCGAGTTGTGGGATTGGAGCTGTGTTGTCGTTGGGTCCGCAGATTGCGTTGCCTGCTGTTGTTAATTATGCGAGTGAAGGTATTAAGGAGAGGGTTGTGGGGCCTGTGCTTCGTGGGGAGAAGACTATTTGTCTTTGTATTACGGAGCCGTCTGCGGGGAGTGATGTTGCGAATATTCAGACGAGTGCGACGATTTCGAAGGATGGGTCGCATTATGTTGTGAATGGGGAGAAGAAGTGGATTACGAATGGGGCGTGGGCTGATTTCTTTATTGTTGCTGTGAGAACTGGGAAGGAGGGTATGAATGGAATCAGTTTGTTGTTGTTGGAGCGAGGTATGGAGGGTCTGAGAACACGAAAGATTGCGTGTCAGGGAAACATTGGAAGTGGAACTGCCTTCGTCATTATGGACAATGTCAAGGTTCCAGCCTCCAATATTATCGGTACTGTGAATAAGGGCTTCAAGTGTATTATGGGTGAGACTCCTTTCATCAATGTTTCTTCAACTAATATTTTGCAGCCAACTTCAATCATGAACGTTTTGGTATCATTATTGGTGCGATTCGGTCCGCGCGTATCTGTTATGAGGATGCTGTCATTCATGGTGAGTGTCAAATAGTTGTATCGGATAAGTAAGTTCTTACTGCACTACTTCAGCTCATCGCCGTAAAACCTTTGGTAAACCTCTCTTTGACCACGGAGTCATTCGTAATAAGCTGGCAAATATGGCCCATAAAATCGAGGCAGCCCAAGCTTGGATGGAATCCATCGTCTACCAGCAAACTCAAATGTCTCACGAAGAAGCCACTCTAAAGTTGGGTGGAGCGATTGCGCTGTTGAAGGCTCAAGCGACGCAAACTGTCGAGTTTTGTGCACGCGAAGCCAGTCAAATTATGGGTGGTATTAGTTACACGAAAGGAGGTGTTGGAGGACGAGTTGAGAGAATTTATCGAGATGTTCGAGGATATGCTATCCCTGGTGGATCCGAGGAGATTATGCTGATTTGGGAATTCGTCAGTCCATCAAGGTTTCACAAGTGTTGCATGGAGTGAAGATGTAGTTGCCTTATTCAAAAAATAAGTGTTTTATGTGCATTTGTCATATTCGAAATCGCCAAAATCAGGTTGTTTGAAATCCAAAAGGGAAACAAGCAAAAAACTCTTCATTCAGTATGTCAGCAGCTGCCGCCAAAGTCTACGACTACCTCGTCATTGGAGGAGGATCAGGAGGAATTGCCTCGCCAGAAGAGCTGCCAGTTACGGTGCCAAGGTTGCCATTATTGAGAACAGTGAGTTTCTTGTTGAAGCAAACAGGTCTTGGTTAACAGTTTTTCTTTGTAACAGACCGATGGGGTGGAACGTGTGTCAACGTCGGTAAGTACTTCTTCCGTGATGTACTCAGGGCAGTGACTAACTGGATGATCCCTAGGATGCGTACCCAAGAAGATCATGTGGTCGGCAGCCTCGATGGCAGAAATGCTCCACGAGGCCAAGGGGTACGGCTTTGACGTGACTACGCATGGGTTCTCGTGGGAGAAGCTCAAGGCCAAGCGCGATGCGTACATTGTGCGACTGAACGGCATCTACAACACGAACCTGAGCAAGGACAACATTGTTCAGATCAACGGCACGGCCAAGTTCATTGACAACGAAACCGTCGAAGTCAACGGCGAGCACGTCAAGGCAAAACACATTCTTGTCGCGGTTGGTGGGCGTGCGTGGATCCCGAACATTCCCGGCGCCCGCGAGTTCGGCATCACGAGCGACGGCTTCTTCCTGCTCGAGCACCTGCCGAAGAAGGTGGCCGTGGCGGGTGCCGGCTACATTGCCGTCGAGCTGGCCGGCGTCCTCCACGCCCTCGGCGCTGACGTAACCCTCCTGATCCGCCACAACGAGTTCCTCAGATCATTCGACGTCGACATCAAGCAGACCGTCTTTGACGCATACAAGAAGATGGGCGTCAAGATTGTCACCCTGGCTGCCGCAAAGAAGATTGAGAACAAGGAACGGATCTGCAAAAGAACTTGACTGTGCATGTCGAACGAAAGGGTGAAGACGGTGTCGTTACGACAGAGGTCTTGGAAGGTTTCGAGGAGTTCTTGTGGGCTGTTGGACGCGAGCCAAACGTTGAGCCACTGAACCTTGGATCTACTGGAGTCACTTTGAACAAGGACGGTTACATTATTGTCAACGAGTACCAGGACACTGTTGTAGAGGGTATCCATGCCCTTGGTGACGTCTGTGGAGTTGCTCAACTCACTCCTGTTGCTATTGCTGCCGGCCGCAGACTCTCTGACCGTCTCTTTGGTGGAAAGGTTGGATCCAAGTTGGACTACAGCAACATTCCATCAGTCATCTTCTCCCACCCAACTGCCGGATCTATCGGTTTGACGGAAGAAGAGGCCCGCGCCAAATACGACCAGATCAAAATCTACCGTACAAGATTCACTCAGATGCACTATGCCATGACAGAAAACTATGGTGACAACAAGCCTCCAACCATGTACAAGCTTGTTTGTGCAGGTCCAGAAGAGAAGGTTGTGGGTCTCCACATTGTTGGAAAGCACAGTGACGAAATTCTCCAAGGATTCGCTGTCGCCATCAAGATGGGAGCCACCAAGGCTGACTTTGACAACACTGTTGCCATTCACCCTGTTGCTGCTGAGGAGTTGGTCACCATGAGATAAAACATTTCTTCTTTTTCCGGGTATAATACAAATGCAATTACGTTCTTATTGTTACTTTTGTTGTGTTCCATTCCTTTTCATTTCTGCTTGTCCGAACTCGATTCAAAAAAATGCCGTCCGAGTTTGAGCTGCACCAGCACCTTCTCAGTTTCCAGGAAGACGCCAACGCGGCATTCGAGAATGAAAGCCTCATTAGTGAAATGAGCAAAGACGAAGTGGCGGATTTGTTGGATGGTGCTGCGTTTTTGATTGGACACACTTGGAGGTGCTGATGCTTTGAATCACATCAGATATCGTTGGCCGCCTTGTCGAGAGTCCGGACAACATTATGATGGATTCTGTATTCGACGGTGTTAAAAGCTTTATCAAGTAAGGGCGTCGCGATAGCTTCATTCGTTGCCTGACAAAGACTTCAATCAGATACTGGGATATTCTTGATGCGCAGACCATGAGCAAACTCGTCGATATTCTTCTTGACCGTGAGCATTACCAATAGCTCTTCTTAGAATTTGGCTAATGACCAATGGACATAGGCTTCAAAGCCTTCATTCTCGCAACGTCGGAGGACTTGGCCGGCGATGCACAAACATTTGATTCCGTCCACAAACCAGCAATGGAAATATATGCGTTTTTGCTCCATTGGCTGGTGGATGTGGCGGAGAACCATGCCAAAACGGCCAAAGCGGCAGAAACGGCTAAGGAATCCGTTACAGCAACCAAAGGAAAGAAAAAGGTTTGTATCAAACGCAACAAATTCGCGTGGCTTACGAAATGATAGACAACGAAAGCGAAAGCAGATGTGGAAGGGTGGAATTGGGACATTCAACGGTGTTATTTGCTGGAAACTGTTGTTAGTTTACTCAAGCTTGAGATTCAGCGGATTATTATTTCGACGTCAGAGCGAGATACATTTATTAGGTGAGTTGTAGAAAATTCTTCACTCTTTTCTAACGCAAATTCATATAAGTATGATAACCAAGTCCGTTTGCTTTCTCCTTGAAGATCCAGACTCTGGAAAAAATGCTCGCTTGAAAAACGCAGCTTTCTCTGTGTTGGGTCTTGCAGCCAAGAAGTTTGACTCTGGTCCATCAAAGAGTTGAGTTCTTGGAACATTGATATGTTGAACCGTTTTCCTTAAACTCAGCCTGATTCACAGACGTTCAAATTCGTATTGTACAACTTATTCGTGAAGACCATTTAGCCGAGTCTATTGCAGACTTTTGAAAAAGGTTGCAGATGGAATGGATTTCTCGGAGTTGACGGATGGGATTTTGAGGTGAGATTGTTCCGCTTGTGTTTGTTAGGAAAGACTGATGAAGAGACATTAGAGAAGTGAAAGATTGGGAGTTTACAGAAGACGACTCGAAGCAGTCAAAGTCGTTTGCCAAGTTCATAATTAAGTTGTCGGAAGTCATGTCGGAACGCGTGCTGAAGAATATGATTTCTTTGCAGGGACATATGGATTCGGATGTAACTTTGTCATCACCACCAAATAGCACATTATTAATGGATTTAACTTAGTCTTACGTTGTGAGAAACGCGATGCTTGAAGTGTTGATGAACTTGATTCACTTGCAACTGTCCACAAATAATTCTGAAGCTGCGTTTGGTCAAATGATTTCCTTCTATAATATTATTGAGGAGCGGTTTGCGGACAAGAATTCATTTGTCCGGTCAAAAGTACTTCAAGTTCTGCTCAAGTTGGCTGAGTGAGTGATTGGACTTGATATGCCCATAATCTGATTATTTATTTTTTTGTATTTAGACGAAGGGACGGAGGAATGACTGATATCCCTGTTGAACGTTGGAAGTCCATTGTCTCGAGCACTGTTGGCCGTTTACATGATAAGGCCAGCGTAGTTCGAAAGAATGCGATAAAGCTTTTGGCAAAATTGATTGAGTCGTGTCCGTTCCTGTGGATTGAAAGGATAAAGGAAGTCTTAATCTGTCGCTCTTTGAACGTAACCGTGCGGAGTTGAAGACTCTCCTGAAGGTACAATCGAATTTTAACTACTAAATACTAACAAAACATTGTTTCAGGAAAAGTTCCCGGATAACTATGGCGAAGATGCTGAAGAACAGGATGAGGCCGCAGATGCTGAAAAAGACATGGAAGTTGACACTGCAATGTCGTCAACTGAGCCAAAGCCAGCTGGAAACCCAGCTGAACTTGCCAGTCTCCGTAAATTCCTCAAGTACTACTCAGACGGTGTCCGTTTTCTCCGTCAAATCAAAACCGCGATGCCTATTCTTTGTGAACTTCTTTCATCGAATACCAAAACGGAAGTGATTGAGTGTATGCGGTTTTTCACTATCGCGTTCAAGTACGATTTGGTCCTTGCCAAAGTATGTGTTTTGTAGTTGTGGTGTCTTGTTTAAGCAATATTTATAGGATGGAACGCGTAAAATGATTCACAAGATTTGGGAGAAGGATGCGAGTGGGTCAGATGAAGAGGGGAGTATCAGGGACAACCTGCTCAAGTGCTGGGAGATCATTTACATGAATCCTATGCCGGATCCTATGCGCTCTAAGGAAGAATTGGTTGCGAATAATCTGATTGGGTTCGTATTGTCGTTTTGTTTCTTTTGAAACTGAGTTCTGTTCCTGCAGACTTATTCAAGAACTCAATTTGGCGGAAATTATTTCGTTGGAGCAGTTGCTAGGATCGATGATGCAAAAGTCCATGATTCCTGATGGAGTCATGAATATCTTGTGGAGTGTGTTTGGTAAGTTCTTTGTTGTTTCTCTTTCGAAGTGATTTGTTCTCATTGAATTTAAGCGTCGAGGCGGAAAGAATCTTTGCCGGGTAGACGACGCGGTGCTTTGGCAATTCTGAGCATGTTTGGAAAGGCAAAGAAGGAGATTATCGAGCAACATAAGGATGCTTTGTTGGTATGCGGATTGGGGGAACACGCACAGGTAAGTCTTTTGGCTAAAACGTTACGACTTTGGCTTATTTGTCTTTCAGAACGATCTATTGTTGGCGAAGTATGCTTGTGTTGCACTTCAACAACTTGGTGTTGTCAAGAAGCAAAAAGGTGCGAATTTGTGTTTGATAATTAATTCGCTGATTCTTCTCTTCTTGTTTAAGGTCTGCTACCCGAAGTTTGTGCCCGTTTGCCCATGAACGATCCCATTTTTACGAGGTTGTGTCAGCTTATGCTCATTCCAACAAAGTCTTATAACTGGTAATTGCCAAGATTCTGTGATTTTATTTGTTCTCATTTATATTTAATAGGTTTGGATTTGCTGAACAAGCCATCAACACTATTTATTCGCTGTCAGAACATCCAGATTCACTCTGTGGGCACGTCCTTCAAGTTGTTGCTGAACGCATATTTCAAAATGAGTCTTCATCTGTTGATGAAGTTGCTGAAAGCTTCAAGTCTGTACTTAATCTTGATAAAGAGCCGGCAGAGCCTGTGATAGCTTTGGCTGCGGAAGGCAGCCAAGAAGGCCCCGCTGAAGACACTGCAGTAGCGTCTGAAGATATGAATACGAAGAAAATGAGCACGAATTCGAATATGTGTGACGCATTTGAGCTGAGCAAATTGTGTTTTTTGGTTGGGCACATTGGAATCAGGCAGATTGCTCATCTGGAAGCAATTGAACAAGAATGGAAGCGAAGAAAAGCGACCAGTAAGTTTTACCGGTACTTTTGAATTTGCGCTGAAGCTCATTGTGCAGAGGAGAAAACTGCTTCCAGCAGTAAAAAGCTGACGGCCAGCAGACGAATTAGAACAAGTTACTGGAACCGCTGAAGATGAATTTACTGACGCCATTGCTTACATTCGAGAAATGGAACTTCTTTTTGGACAGAATTCGTTGTTGTCTGCGTTTGGGCCAATGATTACGAACATCTGCAGTTCAAACATTTCCTACAATGTATATTAGTTTAGAAAGCTACCTTATAATACTGACGTGATTTTGTAACAGGCGCCCATCTTACAAGTCATGGCAGTTCTTGCACTATGCAAACTCATGTGCATCAGTTCCAAGTTCTGTGACGAGAACTTGCAACTTTTGTTCACCATCCTCGAAAAATCTACGAATCCTATTATTCGGAGTAACATCATTATTGGACTCGGCGATATGGCCGTCTCATTCAACTCGTTGATTGACCAGAATATTTCGTACCTTTACAATCGTCTTACGGACACGGACCCTACCGTCAAAAAGAATACATTGATGGTCCTGACGCACTTGATTCTCAACGGAATGGTGAAAGTGAAGGGTCAAATCAGTGAAATGGCAAAGTGCTTGGAAGATGGCGATAAGCGAATTAGTGACTTGGCAAAACTCTTCTTCACCGAATTGGCCACGAAGGATAACGCGATTTACAACAATATGCCTGATATTATTTCGAACTTGTCGCATAACGAGACTGGGGTTGATGAGGAGCAATTCAGATCTATTATGAAGTTCTTGTTTGAATTCTTGAAGAAGGTAACGTTGATTTTGCGTTATGTATAGTAACTAAGGCGCTTGCGTTACAGGACAAGCAAAACGAGAGTATCATTGAAAAACTCTGCTTGCGTTTCAAGAATGCAGAGGAGCCACGACTTTGGCGCGATATTGCGTTCTGTATTTCGTTGGTTTCATTCACATCTGAAAAGACTGTCAAAAAGTTGATGGACGCACTTCCTTTGTATCAGGACAAGCTTCATGAGCCTTTGGTCTACAAATATATCCATGATGTCATCCTTCGAGTAAGCGCATTGCCTACTCATAAGAAAGTACTAACATTTACAACAAGGCAAAGAAACTCCCAAAACTGGATTCAAAAGGAATGTTTGATGAGTTTGAAGAAAAGCTCAACAAGCTTCATGAAAAATGTTTGTGCCAGCATCTCCGATGCGCTTGATATTAACGCGTTTGTAGGTTGCGAAAATGAAGAGTCTATTGCGAAGGCTTCAGGTGCAGCGGCAACCAGAAGGAAGCGCCAGAACTTGGATCTTCAGCTCGATACGCAAGATGAAGAGCTGGACGAAGCTGATGAAATGGTCTGTTTCACTTTTGACTTGTCAAGAATATTGAGCCTGTTGATTAGGATGTCGAAACCAAGGTCACGGAAAAGAAAACGAAGCCCAGTAAACGAGGCAAAGTGGCACAAAAGAAGCGATACATCAGTGATGGAGAGGATGAAATAGAGGAGGAAGACGAGGAAGAGGATGTGGATGAGGAGAACGATGTGGGGAAGAAGAGGAAATGCCTTTGAAAAAGCCCGTTCGTGGTAGCAAGCGCAAATAATGCAAATGTTCTTCAATAATTTATTAAACACTTGTTCGATGTATTACTCGTTTGTTTCCAACTTCGTCTGTGTTGGTGAACTGTTGAATAAATGTCAATCGCATTGGTAGCAAAGGCAACAGACAAACCTCAGCTTCACGTAGAGATAAATGACGTTGCAGCAAAACGTCGGCCAATATAGCATCAACAACTCTATCCCCTGCATCCCATTCCAAGAAACTTCTTCCACGGGTTGCAACGTGATCCACTAAATGATTCAAAATGATTTTGTCGATGATGGAGTCCAAAATACTTGTCACGGACTGTGACTGTTGTGCTGGGTCGCGTGCAATAAGTATTTTTCGATTAGGATGCTTGAATGTCAAGTAAGAATTAATGCAGGTTTGGGCATGCCGTGTTGATGTGTTTACCTCTGTTTGGAATCGCATAGCAGCACGTTTAATATCTTTCTGAATTTCATCGTCGACCAACATATAGAATGTAAATTCCGCCAATTCATCGAGAAGGGCGTCGTTTATCTTTGAAGTCCCAAAAATAAGTATATCACTTTTGAATGGAGAGGAGCCACTTACAATGCTCATATCGTCAAGGACTTCCTCAAATACGGACTCGAATGCGATTTCAGCTTTTGAATCTATCAAAGTATCTTCGATGGTTTCGTTCAATGTTTCTTCTGCCAGTTGTTTGATCTCTTCATCGACTGATGCACAAATATATCCTCCAGCAGTATCTGCTTCTGGTGCTAACGGACCTAACGAAGGCACACCGTACAAATGCCTGAAAAGTCATATTAGCTGCTGTCTCTCTGCGCTTAGATTACACGTACCGCGCTGCTAGCTCTTCAAACACCTCCACTGCAACCTCGTTGATGAATTCTCCGCACACAGTATTGAGGATATGATATTTGGTTCTATGGGACATCAAGTGGGACGTATTCACGAGTGGATAGTGCTGTAACTCACACAACTCAACCAAAACATCCGGAATAAATTCCTGTCATTCTTAAATATAGCTTAATTCAACGAATCACCATACCTGAGTGATGACTTCATAAAGAAACTTTTCGTAGCAGTAAACCACAATATTTTTGGTCAAGACTTGATCATTGTAGTAAACGCTGGGATGTCTCTTTCGAACAAGATATCTGCGCATATGTTTTTGAATCATTATTGCTGCCTGAAATTATGTGAGTGAGAAAGTTGGACGTTGAAATCTCACCTTAGTTTCTCGAACGCGTTCCTCTTCGGCTTTGAATTTTCGAGCCTTACGATAATCTTCCGCACATTCAAGTTCTTGTTGAACCTGCTCTTCTTCAGAACTCAGTATTTTTGCGATGGTGTTGCGTTTCTCCTCAATCCGAAGTCGCATTCGCTCCTCTTCCCATTCTTTCAAAGCTCGTTCTTTTGGATTATCAGTTGGGACAAGCATGTTGTGTTCAGCAAGTGGAGGCACTGGTATTGATGGCGGAGTGTATTGACTCGTTGGAGTAAGAGATGATGGAATAGAATGCGGTTGAAGCATTTGAAAAGGCATCGGATAAAATGGAAGAGGGAACTGAAACGGCATAAATGGCATGGATAACTGCATAGGTGAAGAATTCGATAAGTTCGGGTGAGTTCTGCAAAGGCACGATGCAGTGGTTTGTTTGGTTTGACAGTTTTTGCAGAGACACGGCTTCTCTTCTTCAAAGACTGGAAGCCGAGGCAGTCGCACTCGATTCCTATTTCCAGGTTCGGAAGGGTATCAGGCTGCATCGAGGTTTATTTGACAATTTCAAAGTGAGGCCACAGTTTGAATAGCACTTTGCCCTTCAATAGACCCATAGGCAGTGGACCATAAGTTCGCGAATCGATAGAATGGCTCATATTATCTCCTTGCAACCACACATGCCCAGGAGGTACCTTTGAAAAAGTCACACATGTGTAGTTGTAACCACCTTACTCACCTTGACTGTCTCTGCACCCACTGTAGGATCCTTCAGCACTGTGTCTCCTGGCTAAAAACAAATAAGCCTCATGATCAGCCATTGTTGATTACGCACCAATCCAAGAACTCTCTTGCACACGATCCGGTTGAAGTGTAGGGGCGAGTGCGCAACAACGACATCGCCAACCGCAACATCTCTCTTCCATCGCCAAGTCAGAAACTCGAGGAGAACGACATCGCCGACCGAATTAAATGTTGGCAGCATCGACGGTCCTGAACACTGGTCGGCTTTAGTTACTGAGGCCTTACAAGGCTGACAAACTCACCATTGTAATATCACCGACATGCTTTTGTACAAGAAGTGTGACACAAAGCCCTTGCGTTGCCCAGATGCCGTAGTTTCGGAGGTTTGCAAGCCGAGACGCCATTCAGTCGATTTCAAAGCAGATTTATTTGGTTTTGGTTTGAATCCAATAATCAAACTGTTCCTTTTCCTCAACAAGCTGTTCAACAAGCTCTTCGTTCAAAAAGTGTACATTCACGTCCCCGTTTGAAAATGCAATTGCCAAGCTGGCATTTCGATTCGCAGAAGAAGCAAGACTCGAGTTGGATGCAATTGCTGAAGAGGATACATCTGACGTAAATGCTGGGCTTTGTGCAATTGATACTGCACGACGTTTCGCACCAGTTGGGCCATGACTGTCACCGAGGTTCATGACATACGTTGCAACAGTTTCTTGTTCCAAAATATCCCAAACGTGAAGACCAGATTTGGCGTCCAACGCGTAAAACACGGAAGGGCGGTGATTTGACCACAGTACAGACTGAACTGCAGTAGTAAGCTTCCAGGTCACCAAAGGAGACTCTTGATTTGAATAAAACAAAGCAATTACGCCGGATTCGTAGGCTGCAAGGAAGACCAAGTGATTATGTGGGTTAAAATGGATACTGGAGACAGAGTCCGCAATTCGTTCTCGTCCGCACAGATACTCTTTCGGGAAGCAGGTATTTCTGGATTTGGATTCTTGTAGCAAGCAACCAGTGTCGGTTCCAACTATAAATTTATCTTTCGAGTGTGGCCGTAACTGGCTCGCTTTGACACCGATACATTTAGATTCTTCAGGACTGTGCATATGATTCTCAATAAATTACAACGCGATTCCATCCCACCAAATTACCTCGTGTCTAACTCAAAAGCACCGCCGCGGACCATTCGGACCTTGCTTCCAACAGCAAGACCATAATCCGTCTCAAAATAACGCTCTGATTCAAGTTCTGTAATTTCATGGATAGTCTATTTCTAGTCAGTTAAATTGAGATTTTGTTTGAAGAACTTACCCAGAACTGAAATCGGCCGTTTGCATCAAGTGAACCAATCTGAAACGAGTTATTTTCGCTCAAGTCATTTGAATGGTCTGGTCCTTCATGGTTCGTAAAATCATAGATTGAAACAACAGGTGCGAAATGCGACTGCTCGAGACCAAAGATGCCATCAACAGAATATGCAGGGAGTCGATAAGCGATTTCTAAGGAGTCTAATTCGGGGTATAAACGGAAAACCTCCTGACCCCTTTGATCCCAAACATTGATTGAGCCATCAGATGTTCCGCCAATCACTAAGTGTGGTACATTGGGCAAGAGGTGGCATGTGCTAATATTTGAATCGGATATATAAACACTGACAATCATTAGTTCTGCATATATATGCATTACCACTTACTATTGCGGATGAGTTGATTCTGTTATGCGATACGTGGTGATAACTCCCTTTGAGGCTAATTTTGAGTTGTTCTCCTCTGCCAGTCCCCAGACAACTATTAACGATCTGTAATCCATATCTGAGTACAACAGTTGATTGATGCTTCGACCTTCAGGCATAATAAATTAAAAGTTCGTACATTCGAATTACACTTACTTCCAAAAACGCGAGGCAGTGAAAGGCTGATCATTCCATGACTTATTCTGATGTTGGACGACTCTTGAGCTTCAAATACTCCACCTTGGCCGTAAGTATTTTCTTCAAGCAGTACATCGACAACCTTAATAGTGTGAATTGGTGAAACCATTATAAAAATTCTATTACCTGCCCCGCCTGCCTTATGAACCTCAATAGGCCAATTGAATCTAATACAGCCGAATTCATTCTCTTTTGATTTAAAAGTTTGCTCCTTTTTTCGGCTTTATCCCAAGCGGTTTGTTCTGCAGACAACCAAGGCAATTCCGGCCTCCCTGATCCCGAATCCTTTAATTCTTCAGGAGGAGCCTGTGTCCATTTATCTTCGATACACCAGTCATCTGTTTGAGTTTCCATCGTACCATCTTCTTCATTCCATTGAGTTGAAACCTATTTGGTTTGTTCAAAATTGGTTTTGTAAATTTCATGAACCCTCACTTGAGCAGTATTGGATGCTCCGAAGTCCCGAATATATTGCTCATATTCGTTAAGCGGTGCCATTTCAAATATATCATAAATAGCCACGTCGAAACCGATGAGCTCTTTCAAATCCTTACTTACAAGTTAGAATGTTGACTGAAACGCATCGATTCACCTTGGCACGCCTCATAATTTTGGCGGTCACATAAGAAGCTGTGGACATTTCGACGTGGCGAGACATTGGGCGATCCTCTTCGACGTTTGGCATGTTTTGTGAATCCATAATTGAAGAGACTTCAGCACCAGCCTCAGACTTCCTAATTGATGCCCGATCATTTTCTGCATGAAGCGCTCGTTGCACTTCTGAGACTTTGGCTGCAGCGATTGGAGCCGCTTCGAATTCTTCAAAGTCTTCATCGTAGTTTTCAAAATCGTCACCATACGATCTCGCGTCAGGAGCTTCACGAATTAAAATATTAGACGTGTTATTGAGGAATGAGGGTGCTTACAAACAGCTCGATCCTAAAATAAAGCTTAGGTTTGGTTACAAGACGCGTCAAAACTCACATGCACCTCCAGTTTTGATAAGTTTGCAGGCCCTGTTGGTATTTTGACGGTTTTGTTGGGTGTGAGCGGCTTGGAGAATTCTGCATCACCGGCATACAATGAGTTCTTGTTCGGCTGCGAAGCCGGAGATGCTGTTCGGATTTCCTTTGACACGCCAGCTGCTTTCGCGGCAGCCTTCTCTTTGGCCGAGAATTGCGCCTCTAGCCAGGCGTCGCTTCCTTTGCCGATTCCATTCATCTTTGGTTGAATGTTTTTGTTTTGACGTTTTCAACAGATTTGTCCCAAACTCAAACGAGAGAAAGGGAAAGAGTGTACTCTATAATCATACAAGGAATAGTATTTACTGTGATTTCTTATCAACCAAGAGGCTTCCAACATCATCAATCAATGGTTCCCCAACCAGTTCACCCTCCTCATCAAAATAGGCACCAAATGACTTTGTAAGAGTATTGCTGATAGATTTCTTTCCAGACAAATGAATTGCGAAGGTGTATTCTGCTTTAGCCTTGTTTGTTTTTGCTGTCACCACGACCTTCTCTTCAGGCTCCTATAAGGAATGACACAATGAGCATTACAGCGAGAAATTGAGAAGAGGAACTCACGTTACGAAGAATAGGGTCTTTGCGAGCTCCAACGAAAACTGTGTCCTTCTCGACGAACATACCGTACAGAAGCATACCCCCATTCAAAATTGAGTACCTATGTTGAAATATTAGCTCATTTAGGAAGGTTCTTTCATGACGAAGCACTTACAACACTATGCAAATAAACACCAAGAGCTTGCTCTCTTGAAAGTCATTAAAGTGGCCATATGCAGCCCCGCCGATCGCAAAGAAGCATGAACTGAATCCAAGAAGTAGCTTGCGATCCATGTGAGCGTGGTTCTCAACGAACTTGTGGTCATCTCTCAATATCTGTACACGTGGAACCAGTCAGTCTATCGCCCCAACTCCTCCGTTGATTTGTGTATAATAAATACTTTTCGGATGGCGTCGTCGAGTGCGTGTTTCACTTCAGCGATGTTGTAGTTGTTGATAATGACGGGTGACTTTTCTGTACGTAACCTCTGGTCAGCCGAGTGGATTAATCTAATTAATAATAATTAAAGTTACCCAGAGCAGCAGCGAATGCGCTTTTTGGTTGTTTGCTTGAATCGGCCATGATTTGGGGCTCAAGTTTTTCTCGCCAAAGACGTCATTCCAGAATGCCAACTCCCCTCGGTGAATCCATCCCTGCCCACGGCCAGCACGGTAAAACAGGTCCTCTTTTGTCACATTCCCACTGATTGCGTTCTTAGCCGTGTCTGTGTCTCTTCCAAAATGGCAGGATAACGTAAACTATGAAGAAGGTTCGCTTGAGCAGTAACTGCCACTCAACTGAAACTGACTGATCATGGACCTAATGACAGGCGATCCATTGACCATTGCCGCTCTCAAATGTGGTTACCCTCGCTTCGTCTTTCACCCACTTGTAAAGCAGGTGCGTTTTTTGTGACGTCAAGCCGTTCCAAGATACCAACTGATAACCACACACACCAAACACAACAGGTATTCGACCATTTTGAAAAGAAGTTTGGCCGTCCAGGAGAAAAGTGTATGGTGTTTCCATCGAACCGGACAATCACGGAAGCTCGCCAGTTTATGAAGTCGTACATTTTGAAGTCCAACTCCGGATATGATTTGAAGCTGGCCACGTCGATTCGTATTGCCGAATTTGCTATCCAGCCAATCTTTCAGGAAGCGTCTCCGGCTGCAGCGGATCCTACGGCGTCGTACCAAAGCAATGTATTCGTTTATGCGCTTTTGTTTCCTGAAGCTGCTGCCCCAGTCGCGAAAATGTTCTGGCAACACGCCGGGGAAGGCATTTCGTCTAGATTTGCTGAACATTGTTTGAAGTTGCTTGGATCAAACTATGCGAGCAAGAGCTATTTCACAAACGTGGGGGCCAAAAACGATCGTTTCCAAACACCTGGATTCAGGCTTCAGGATTTGGGGGGAGGTCATGTGAGACAGGTTTCGGGTGCAGAGTCTATTGCCAATCAGTTGTTTGTGGAAGAACGATTCGGAAGGAACTTGGACTTGTCTCTGGCTCCTCAAGCGAAGATTATGTTGAGGCAACGAATTGCTGGTGTACTTTCGGATGGTGGCGATAGCAGTGATGAAGGAAAGATGCCGATCGTGACAAATGAAAGTGTACGTCAGTTGGAAGGATTGAATGAATCGCACGTGCTTCTCTTCCCAACTGGAATGAGTGCAATTTATAATGCCTTCCGTATTGTTCAAAGATTGAAGCCAGGACTGAGAACTGTACAGTTTGGGTAAGTCTATACTCTCAATTTCGACACTTTACTGACTTTCAAACAGATTCCCATACACTGACACATTGAAGATTCAAGAAAAGTTCGGAACCGGATGCATCTTCCTTGGCCAAGGTACAAACAATGATTTGGACAACCTCCAAGCCGTACTAGAGTCTGGCGAGAAAGTTGCCGCCTTGTTCTGCGAGTTCCCTTCCAACCCGTTGCTCAAAAGTGCAGACTTGAAGCGTATCCGAACCCTCGCTGATCACTACGATTTCTTGGTTATTGTCGACGAGACGATCGGAAGCTTCCATAACGTTTCTGTGCTTCATTGGGCGGATATTGTAGTTTCATCCCTCACAAAAATCTTCAGTGGTGATTGTAACGTGATGGGAGGCAGCGCTGTATTGAATCCTTTCTCCAAAAATTATCCTGCAATCAAGTTTGCTGTTGCTGAGTTGTATGAGGACAATATGTGGGATGAAGATGCCATCTTTTTGGAGCGCAATTCACGTAACTTCGTGGCGCGCACAGCCAAGATTAATCAAACTGCTGCGAAATTGGCGCAATATCTGCACAAGCACCCAAAAGGTGAGAAAACGATTGTGTGACTTCAGTATAACTAACCACACTCCGTTCACAGTCCAACAAGTTCACTATCCTCTGTTCACCGATAAAGAGCTATATGCAACCTACCTACGAAACGGTGGTGGCTATGGAGGACTTCTCTCTGTCATCCTGAAAGATTCCCAAAGTGCTGCAACCTTCTACGACAATTTGGATGTTGCGAAAGGCCCTTCTCTTGGAACCAACTTTACACTTGCCTCACCATACACCATTTTGGCACACTACACTGAATTAGATTGGGCCGAACAGTTTGGTGTCGCTGCACGCTTAATTCGTGTTTCTGTTGGATTGGAGGATGCAGATGAGCTGATTCGGAAGTTTGAGAATGCGATGGCTCAAGTTCAATAAATAAAGAATATATCGAGTTTATTATTGACCCAGGGGAGACAGAGGAGCGGGTTTTCCGGCTGAGTCTATTGCGTCTTTCATGAACTTCAAGAAACGGTCACCATACTCCTTTGGATGCACAGCTGAGATTTTGTGCTACAATAAAGTATACGTTAGAATTATAATCAATCACTCAACAGACGTACCCTGTCATTTGTCAACGATTTGAAAAAATGTTCAAACTTCTTAACCCCAGAATATTCCGTGAATATATCAATAATGCCGATGTAATAAAGATCTCTCATGATTTCGTTGTTTACATTCGTTGACAAGAACCCGCCTAGCTCTTTGTAAAACACGCAGAAGGCACGTTCTGGGGGTAGAGCAATATCGAGCTTTGCATTTGCAGCCCCTTGCTTTATCGATTCAGCCTCTATTATCGTTTGCCGCCGCTTGACACTGATTGGCGAAATCATTGTGGACCTTCGATTCAAGGCTTGGTGCGTGTTGAGGTCTTGAGCACTTGGCTCAATAACTGACATTACTGAATCTCTGATATTGTGAGAGTTTCCTTTAACGAGATCGTGCACACCAATAAGGAGAGAGTAGTCCATGATGTGATTTGCGACAAGAAACTTTTGTATGCCAGTTGAGTCGTAACAGAATGATGGGTCAAACAAAAGCACTCACTGCGACATCCTTCTCCATCTGATTCACTAAAATATCACGTTTAATAGGTCCTAGAAACACTTTTCGGTTTTTCTCGAGCCAATTGAGGTCTTTTAACACTGCCCCGGGTTTCTTGGCACTCTCTTCCGGAGTCAAACGACCCACAAGGGACCCTTTCAAGTCATAGGTCTCATGAATGTCTTTGTTTGGAGGGAAAACGTTTCCCATAACGACAAAGTGAATCTTTTTACCACCGGGGAGTTTACACCGATGCAGACCAAAAATACGAGATAGGAGTGTTTCGGGATTTGCTTTGACATGCTGTTTTTGGGGGGGTTAACGTCCGATTTTATGGCTTGAATGTCCACCCACTGTGTAGTACTGCTTCAAAATTCGGCGAACAAACTTGTGTTCGGAGAAGTGGATGGTTTTGATGATGAATCGGTAGTCCTGAGAAAAGTAAAAGAAGGAACCCGACTTTCCTGGAGACCCGAGCTCAGATAAAACATATTTTCCTGTTAGAGACAGCTGTTGTTGTTCAATTAGTTTTGGGTTTAGAGTTGAGGTTTCAATTACCAGATAATCAACGGGATCTACTTTAAAGATCTCTCGCACAAGTCGGAATATCCATGGCGCGTAATCTTTGAACTTGAAGTCATAACCAGAGTTTGGAGCAAGTTCGTTTCCCTTGCTATGTGGATCCAATCATATCAATAACTTATCCTTTAAGGTACCGGCGACACTCACACATCAAACGCAATCTTGTGTGCCGCAGTGTAATCTTCTTCGAGAATATCACGATTTGCTTTTGCAGAGCAGCGTCCGACACTTATTCGAATTCCAGTCAACATGTCATACACTGTAGGATATTAGGATGTATAGCTATGTTATGAATATTTAACTCACTCAACTACGTGGATTTGCGCGATTAGTAAAATGATGATGTCGGCGGAAAAAACAATCAGACTAACCATATAGTTCACGTGTCCTTCCTTGATGGGAGTTCCAACCAAAACTTCTCTACCACCCAAAGACAATGGGCGCTGAACAGTAAATACTCTAGCCAGACTTGTTCGCGCCTTCGCCCGAGGTGTTTCGGGAGCAGATTCGGCCGACTTTGTACTTCCCACATCATCACCTTGATAATCCGTTTGATGAGTACTTTGATGAAGGTTGCTCGATCCATGGTTCTGAGACGCAGTTCTTCCACGGTTGAAAGAATAATTTCGTTCAGCCAAGATTCCTGAGCCCGTTGACGCGTCTGAACGCTTTTTCTTCATACTTCGCGGTGATGCTGCCGCAGGATAATAACCATCCGTTGAGAGTGAACGGGCTAGGGAGGGGCTGACGGAGTTCTTTGCAGAGATTTTCGTGACGAGATTGTAGATTGAAGAGGGGCGTGATTCAACATCGTTTGAGGTTACGCTTGCACCCCCTTTGAGATCCAGTTTGATCTCTTGGATGGACGAGCCCGCCGAAGGACTTGAAGTGATTGGATGGGAAGCGATCTCCTCGTCCTTTGGATCCTTTGCCATTTGTTTCTCTTTTTCCTTCTTTGAAATACCTAATCAGATGCAGTCAGTGCAACAACACTGCCTCAACGCTGTCCGAACAAGCGACTGGGAAGGGTACGTGTCGTCGCTGTTTGTGTTGCCACGTGGGCGCGATGCCGTGTTCGCCGTGCGCGCATTCAACTGCGAAGTGGCGGCCGTGCGGGACAGCGTCGCCCGCTCGGCCCACGAAGAAACAATCGCCAAAATGCGTTTCAAGTTCTGGCGCGATTTGGTCGACGGCGTCTATGCGGTGACACACAGTTTGTTCAAGTTGGTTGAACTGAACTGCGTTTCAAACAGAACAAACCTATAAACCACCATGTCGCTCAGTCGCTTGCTGCCGCTTTAGATCAGGGCGCTCCGCTCTCAAAACAGTTCCTGCACAGAATCATCAGCGCAAGAGAAGCGGACTTTACCTCAAATTCACTGTATCCCACAACAGACGCATTGGAAAAGTACGCTGAACAAACGCAGTCGTCGTTGCTCTATCTTCAACTTGAAGCATGCGGTGTTCAAAATTATAAAGTCGATCACATTGCCAGTCATATTGGAAAGGCAATCGGAATTGCAACAGTACTCAGATCTACTCCTGTCCATGTTCCAAACAGGCAATTATATCTTCCCAGCGAATTAATGACAAAGGTATTGTCTCAGTTTGTAGTTCATGTCAGTTTCTGAAACGCGCTCCAAAGCATAATCTATCTTCAGAAGATGTATTCCGCTCAGGTCCTTCAGAGAAACTCGCAGATATCGTCTTTGAACTTGCATCTCTGGCCGATAATCATTTGTACACTGCACGAGCTGAAATTGAAGAAATGAAGGAGCAATTTCCCCAGATTGCTGTCCCTGCTCTCCTTTCTGCCATTGCCTGTGATAACTACCTCAAACGACTGGAATCTGTTCAGTTTGACGTATTTAATCCTCGACTAAGGACTCGAAACTGGAAACTTTTGTATAATCTGTGGAAACACAACCGGAGTGGAAAGTTATAAATTAGAAATAAATATGCAATAAAAATGTATTAAATCATAGAAAGCTGCACCAGTTTCATAATATCAAGATTTCACAAGTCCGAATGAGTGTGTGACCTTGGCGACATATCAACGCGTCGTGCTTCATCAGGCTTCCCATCGACACAATACAACGCAGTCACGCTGTCTCCAATAATTTCTAAAGCTGCACAATTCGCTCCATACCGACTCGTAATTCCCACATCAATCACAAACGCTTTCCCACCACATCGCGACAAAATTTCCCCCGTCTCTAACTGCGGCGTATGTCCAATAACCATCCTCTTTGCCCCAAGAATCTCCAAAGCCTCATTCAACTCTTCACACACCACGCTCTCAGTTCCATTCGCATATCCACGATACCAAAACGGTGTATCCCCACGTGCAAATATCGGGTCGTCCCAACGCTGTTCCAAAAGCGCTTTCTTAACATGTAAGTTCAGCCCATCGATGCCAAGTTTAGCCCATTTGGGTTGAATCCCACCATGCACGAACACTGTCCCATCTACCATCACAGTCACGTTCGATAACGTGTGGGTTAGAAGCTGTCCAATCCATCCATCTAACCTCCACGCCTTCTCTCGATTCTCACGACCTCCAAACGAGTCAAAGTCGGCTTGAGAGACGGACCGCAGGTCTCCAGACAGATTCATTATCTCGTGGTTTCCGAGAAGCGGGTATACTGTTGAATGTGGGACACAGGATGTGATGGATTCGTTGTAGATTCGTTGAAATAGTTCAAAGAGACGGATTGTGTCTGGTCCACGGTCGACAACGTCGCCTACTTGGACGAATGTTGTTTCGGGGGTTCCCGTCCAGTGAAGTGTTTCGTTGAGGAGGTTGGACATGCGGAGGACTTTGTGTGCTTGAGGAAAGTCGCCATGGATGTCGCCCACTGGTTAAAGATGCTTTTAGAATCATCAGCTCTCTCGTTCTATGGGTTCAAACCTGCGATAATCCTGCGAGGAGCTGCAGTTGCGAATGCGACAAGGAAGAAGAACACAAACGTTTTCATACCAAGAAAGTTAAATCATCATAATATCTTTATTTGTTGGCATATATACAGTAAACACATCGTAAAATATTTGGACGTGAAGGTGTAAGTTAGTAGATTTAGTCTCACCACTTCGTCTTTCACGAGGAAGGACACGCAGAAACGACACATGAAAAAGGCTACAAGAATAAGAACCATCAGAAGGAGCGAGACTTGGACTATATATTTGAAGTGGTTAGTAAATGAAGATAAATGGGTAAAAGAACCAAAGTTGTTGGGAATAGAACAGCAGAAGGAGAGAGAGAATGGAAAATGAATCGGTAGGCCTGAAACCCCCAAAACCGGACAGTCAGTGCGACACCACAGCCGGAGCAGCAGTGAAGGCCGACTTGCCGCGCCCAAAAACTCCCATCGGACCCATTAAGAAATCGGCTCAAATTTCATTCCCGAAAGAACATAAGAGCAGACACGGAGCCCCCCGCAGTAAAGCAAGGGAGTGCCAAAGAAGGTCGCCCTCTTCCTCTGACCCTTAGAAGGTCAGATGGCCCGAAGTGGTACGACACGGTCCTTATGTCACCGCCTGGACAATATCGACTTCACAATGCTTCTGAAGTTCCCACGCGTCTTGGATGAGGTGAGGGAGTGTGTGATCAACTTATCTTTAGGAGAAGAGACCAAGTAGTCCAGAGGTAGTGTAGTTGTCCATAGGTAGTTGAGCAGATCTGAGTGTGAGTTTGAAAGTGAAGTCGTGTGGGAACAGCTCCTTTTATTCCTCGTTTTTGGCAAAACGCAAAAAATCTTGTCACCACATCTCCACGCGCAATCCCATTGGCTCAGAATCTTTCCATCCAAACTTTTTTACTTAAACTTGCTAACTGGATAACAATCGCGTGCTGCACCCAACGGTCCAGGTCTCAGTATCGTGCGGTGAAGCGTCGCCGAGTTGAATTTGACAGGTGGTGTTTAAAGTTGGTTTCCTCAAAGAAGAAAAATCACCCTCAAACCAACACAACTTGAGCTCTCCTTCATACGCGGCACTTCCCTCACCATCCCATGTTCTAGTACCAGTAGTGGTCTTCACACACACCCACTCAAGTCAAACTCTTCATTCATTTTATGTTGCGCTTTTCTTACGACGCCCTGTTGTTCTCTATCCCTATTATTCTTTATTACCCAATGTTTCGGCGATGCAGTTCGTATACAGTATATTTGCTGGACTGAATGTATCGTTTGTTCTGTTGGGGCAATGGGCCGGTCCTCGTAGCACCTCGGTGCCATAAAATCGAAGGATCACCTCATGTTAGTTAAATCGACACTTTAATGGAATACGTTGAGTTTCTGTTAGAGCCTTGTTGTGTGCAGGCTACGGTATGGCTAGCTGCGCGTCCGAATTGAATGTTTTATACCTTTTTATTCATTCTTCCCCAATTTCAAGGAATAAACGAAATTAAATTATTAATGTCTCTGCAAATTCACTTTGATGGTTCATGTTGTGCGAAAGTCTCAGCCCAAGATGACCTCACCATCCACCTCTCCCCATCCGGCGCTCAACTAGTAGTCCTTCACTCTGCCAATAATAATGCCGAACTACTTCGGGTCCATACCGCCAACGTGCCTTTGAAACTAAAGGCCAACGTTGCTGAGCTCCTTCGATTCCGCAATCGATACAGTAGCGCCCCTGTATTCTGTGCAAATATACTCGAGAATGGATACATTAAGGCGAGGAAAGTGAAGGAATCGGCGTTCGCACGATGGGAGGTTCCAAGTGATGGGGGAAAGCCTGGCGAAATCAGACAACAGATTCAAACCGTGGACGGCCACGTATCTGTATCCATAAGTCCCAACAAGCAGTCTGTGATAGTGTGTTATCCAGCGCGTGTTGTGACGGATGATGGCAGGGAAGAGAGTAAACTGTTCTGCGAAGTAAAGCAAGAGTTTTCAGTCTTGGATATCCCTGAATGCTGGAATTATCCCGTGGAACTTTTATCGGGAGTTCTTAATAAGCAGGAATTAATGGTAAGTCGGGATGTAGTCATTACAAAGTGGTTTAATCCATTCCTCCAGAATCTCGCGTCCCAAATACCAGGCAGTATCTCTAGCGTTCGTTATATTGCGATTCCGCTACCAAAAACAAATCAAGACATTTCTCGGTCGTCTTCTGTGAACGCAAATTTCAATCCTTCCAAAACGTGGACATGTACATGGCCAATCAAAGTACTGCAAACTGAAACAGCGCTGTATCGCGTTATTTTACATCGCGGTATTGTAATTGTGGAGGCAACGTTCTTGGAAGATGGCGCGGCGTTGAGAACTGACAGGGACTTCAAATTTTTGAGTTTGTATCTAAACGACGAGTCGGGTCACAGCGAAATGTATGAAATAACAAACGCGCCGAATGTAGTAAGGAACTGGAAGACGGGTGTTCAGTATTTGTTGAAGGAGGTTGTGTTGGAAATGACCAGGCTTTATCAATTGTCACTCAGATCAACAGTTGACCTTCAATCTGTTCAAAATATGGCCTATATCGTGGGTCATCAAGATCATGTGCTAGGTGAAGAATTAGCAGCAGTGAAAGTTGAGGGTGTTGGACTTTTCAAGGCTTTCTCAGATTATTCCGTTGTAGTACAGTTTGATTCAGCAATCACGATCAAGATATATGACTGTGATAAAATCTGTGGACATGGTCATTTATCTGGATTGGAGAAAATGGAGTTGGGACTTGATAATGTCATTGCTCATATTATTGACTCTAACCATGAAGAGTATAACATACGCGTATATTGTCCGATAGGAGTTGAAAAGTGAGGTCTCTTTTTTCGAGTAGTTCCATCATTAAATTCAGTTTGACAGAGAAATGTCACAAGTTCTTCAATTCGTCGATTGGGCGTTCAACGAAAGACGTTCTGAAAAGAACGAACCTTCATGGCAGATCGCAGAAGAAATGTATCAAAGTGTTGTAGAGAGGGGGCGGGCATATTTAAACAAATAAACTTTATTTCCTCTCATCACCATTATCACGACGTTCCCTACGATTACGATCATCATAGTCGCTCCGTCTGCTATTATCACCATCACGTCTCCAATTTTGATTTCTTCTGTATCCATCGTTTGCACCCGCCTGCTGTCCGAAACCCTGTAACCACTGCATCAACAAGAAAGAGCGAAGTTATTTACAAGAAAAGTACGAACCACTGATCCTCGACCTTTTACGACGCGTCCAGCAGTATCTGTTCTTACCTGCGCGGTCCGTTCCTGAATGAGCCGCGCCTGTTGCTCCTCAAACTCACGTAACCTGTCCTTCTTTTGATGAATTTTCCCTGTATATTCTCGGTCTAGGAATTTGTGCTCCGAATCTTTTGACACGGTGGCTTCTCTCTTTGGGGCTTCAGACTCCGAAACGCTTTCATCATCCGACGATGTTGCTCGTCTTGCCTTTTTCGATTTTGACTTCTTTGAAGATTTTTTGGATTTGGATGACTTTTTCTTGCGGCGTTTGCGATCTGAATCGCTGTTGTCTGACTCGGAGTCTGAGGATGAACTAGAGGAATCTGAAGAGTCTGAAGAAGAGGGTGATGCAGCACGTTTTTTGCTAGCACTCTTGGATTCTGAAGGGGCTGATGTTGTGGATGCTGATGGAACGGTTTTCCGAACAAGTTCACCACAGTTTGCAATGACCACCGGATCGAGTGGTTTGTCTTTGCTATCAGTCGGAATGTTTTCAATCTTGCGGAATACGTCAAAACCAGACACGAGGCGGCCTTAAATTGGGTGTTAAGTAACAGAATTGTATTGGAGGTAATAGGAGTTCATTTACCAAATACCACATGTTTGCCATCCAAGTGCGGGACGGGTTTACTCGTAATAAAGAATTGGGATCTGTTCGAGTTGGGTCCGCTGTTTGCACAGGACAGAAGGTACGGTTCATCATGCTTTCTCTTGAAAGACTCGTCATTGAACGGCCCTCCTCCATTGTAAATACTTTCTCCTCCGGTACCATTATGATGTGTGAAATCTGATAACGAATGTCAGCGCGCATAGATTCGAGGCTACTGCGCATATTGCAAACTTGCCTCCTCCTTGTATCATGAAATCCTTTAATCAACAGCTCGGAATTAGCACACGTGAGTAATAAGGAGTTGAAGAAGATAGCCCACCTTGATTACTCGGTGAAAAGAGGAGCCTCTATAACAAAGCAGAGTTCCATGCGCTTTCTGCGACACACCCTTCTCTCCAGTGCACAAAGCTCTAAAGTTTTCAGCGGTCATGGGCACTTCATCGCAAAATAATTCAATGACGAGTCTGCCGGCGGCCACGTTGGCGATGGCAATATCAAGAAACACTCGCTTTGACATTGATTGGAACCAACAAAAAAAGGATGGAAGAAAGAGACGATCGAAAGAGAAGGAAAGGTGATCATTTTTGCCTCAGAGTCAGAGAATTCGGAGGCGGCGATCAGCGAATTGTGTCCTGTGTAATTGTAAGACGACGTTGCACTTCTGGACTTCACTGAATAGATTTCCTAAAGAAACCTTCACTGACAACTTGTCCGCCAATTCACGCTTATAGTGTGTAAAATCCGATCAGATCAAAGATCTATGTATTTACAACTTGGATTCATCCGCAGTACCCCAAAACCACACGCTGGCTCAGAACAGTAATCCCCATAGCAGAATCACATTAAAGATTGTGATAAATACAGCAATCACAACCGCAAATACTTTCAACACGACTCCATTCCGGAAATCAATCACCGTTTCGTCTTCCACGACCTCTCCAGTGCCATCCTCGACAGTTCCGGTGTCTCGAAACTTCACTTTCATGGCTTCTCCATCTCCTCCACCACACGTTATCCAAATCAAAGGCCAGATTGCAAAGGGAAGCTGCAAAGAAAGCACAACTTGACTCAACACCAACAACTGATTCATTCCATTCTCTCCGGTCAGCAAAGATGAAGCAAGGGCAGGAGCTATAGCCAAGATTCGCGTGAAGAGTCGCTGAAGGGCAGGACGAAACTGAATGGATGGGCCGAGGAACCCTTCCGTGACAATTTGACCAGCGAGAGTTCCAGTGATGGTTGAAGATTGTCCTGCACAGAACAGGGCGATTGCGAACGCATATGCGGCGGGAGGGCCAAGATGCTTACGAAGGAGAAGGAAAGCGTCTTTGATTTCAGCAACTTCAGTTTCGCCGGATAAGTAGAAACTTGCAGCTGCAACGATAAGAATTGAACTGATGGGTTTTGTTAGAAGTGAATCAAGTTATTTCTTTAGTCTGTTAAACCTGTTTATGAGTAGTGCTCCGCACAGAGCCATGATAGAATCCATGTTAGAATATCGTAAAGAGTCGGGAATCATTTGAATGCGAGACTTTGGCTGCACGTTTTCGACATTCAGGTCAGCTTGCTGTTCGGGAAGTTCCACAATTTCTCCAAGAGAGCCTGAATCTTTATGAGATCTGAAACGAACGATAGAGAAATGGAGGTATAAGTTGTGAGGCATAATCTGGTTATGAAAAGTTTAGATCATGCCAAGAAATAACGAAATTTGCACGAACAGTGGCTCCCATAATTCCCATCGCAATATAGAGTTGATTTGAATCCGTGAATATTCCGATTGAAGGAAGGTATCCAAGGACAACATCCTCCCAAACAGGGCCACTCACTACCAACAAGTAAATAAAACAAGCCGACACAATCCCCAAAAGAGCAATGACGATGAATTCGTATTTTCTGAGGTGTTCGGCTCCATAAAATGCAAGAATGAAAAGCACGTCTAATGACGTCAAAGCCACACCATATGGAAGAGGCAGATTGAAGATGAGGTTCAGAGCAATTGCAGTTCCAATCACTTCTGCGATATCAGTGGCAATAATAGCTAGCTGAGTCAGGATATACAGCGCAATGTTTGCTCGATATGAAAAGTGCTTTCTACACGCCATGGCTAGGTCATTTCCTGTCACGACTCCGAGTTTGATACATAAATACTGAAGCACGATGGCCATAACGTTTGCGAGAAGAATGATGTAGAGGAGCGTGTAACCGAACTGGGATCCAGCTTTGGGTGGCGATTAGTTGACATTACTCCAGCCAATAGGATCAACGAACCAGCGAGATCTGTGGCCCAGTTTCCGGGATCCAAGTATCCTACTCCAATCTATCATACAGGCTTAATGCTATTTGCTACTTAGGCTTATAAAAGCTCACCATGAATCCTGGCCCAACAAAGCGAAGAAAGTCTGCCATCCGAAACCTTCCTTCGTCTTCAATGATTTCCACAGATTCGCAGCGTGGAAGAAGGTGGGTTTCGTCAGATGCATCGAGTGACGTTGAGGAGCGTTCGGGTTCGAGAAGGGTCATTTTCTGGGCAGACACTTAAAGAGAAAGCAACGAAAAAGGATGGAAGGAAGAGACGAGAGACACGAGAGAGACGACCGAAAGAGAAGGAAAGGCGATCATTTTGTCTCAGAGAATTTGGAGGCGACGAGCAGCGAATTGTGTTTAGTGTGGTACGAGCTTGTGCTTCAACGGTACTCAGGACCATAACAACAACCACAGTTCAAGCAAACTACGATCTGTTACAACTTGTACTTATTCTCGTCACTGTTTAATATGCGGTTTCTCGCTGGATACTTCAATGGACGGGATTAGGATTTCAGGTGATGCACTTGAAAAGCGAGTGACGGCACTGGAAACAGATCACAGGTTTTGCATGCGCGTATTTTTAGTTAAACTTAATTACAATTTGCAGGCGTGGAGGATGTATGGATTCCTTGCAGGTAGTTCCATGTTACTTATCGCCAATAGCATCAGCCCTACATCAGACGCTCAGAAGTATTAGAGGGATACAATAATGCGCAAATAGGCGGAATTGGACTCGCAGCGCAATGTTCTACATGTTCGTTTTTTGAGATAGTTGTTTGACTTTGGCAAAAAGAGAGAGCTCAGAGCACACACCAAACCACCAAACCAATGTTCCTCTTCAACACAACGCTCCAGAGTCCAACGAATGTGTCGCACGCCGTGCTTGGCAACTTCAGCGGGACAAAGGCGCAGGAAGTCGCCGTGGCCCGCAATTCGTCGCTCGAACTGTTGCGCGTCGACGCCGCAACTGGAAAGGCCCACGTGCTTCTCGCCCACGATGTCTTTGGAATCATTCGGTCGCTGGCCGCTTTTCGTTTGACTGGCGCTTCAAAAGGTGCCCAACATTCAAAGATTCATCTGTGAAAAGACTGCGCAACTAACTAACAGCTAAACAGACTACATCATCGTCGGCTCAGACTCCGGTCGCATCGTTATCCTCGAATACAATCCCGCAAAGAACGTGTTTGATAAGGTACACCAGGAAACCTACGGAAAGAGTGGGTACCGCAGAGTTGTGCCAGGTCAATACTTGGCGACGGACCCTAAAGGCCGTGCCGTTTGCATCGGTAAATATCTCTCTTTTTTACAATTCGGCGTTCAGTGTCAGCTCACCTCTGCTATAGGTGCAATTGAAAAACAAAAGCTTGTGTACATCCTTAACAGAAACGCAACCACACAACTCACAATATCGTCTCCTCTCGAAGCTCACAAAGCAAACACAATATGCTATCATCTTGTGGGTGTGGATGTCGGGTATGAAAATCCTGTATTTGCAGCTATTGAAGTGGATTTCACTGAATCTGACCAAGACCCATCCGATGCTGCGTTTGAGGCTGTCGAGAAGGTGAATCCTTCTGTTTATTTTATAGATAAGCTCAACAAAAAGGTGTGCAGGTTGTAACTTACTATGAATTGGACCTTGGATTGAACCATGTTGTACGAAAGTGGAGTGACACAATTGATCGCAGCAGTAATATGCTGGTTGCCATTCCTGGTGGTGCAGATGGTCCCAGTGGTGTTCTTGTTTGCTCTGAAAACTATATCACATGGAAACATCCTGATTACCCTGAATGTCGCATGATGATTCCTGCCCGTCTTGATCCATTACAATCTGTCGCTGCTGCTGGAGAAGAAACCTCAAGAACTGGTGTTATTGTTGTGTCCAGTGTCGTGCACAAGCTAAAAAAGGGATTCTTCGTCTTGCTGCAAACCGAAGACGGAGACATTTTCAAAGTTACTCTCGACTTTGATGTGGGTGCTGACAAGTCTATTGGCGGTGTCACCAACATTCGTCTCAAATACTTTGATACCATTCCCGTTTCCAGCGGAATGGTCTTGTTCAAGAATGGATTATTGTTTGTTGCCAGTGAATTCGGAAATCAGTTGAGTTTTAACTTAGTTAAATTATGTGCCATTTGATACTAACTTAGTCGTTTTCAGCTATTTATATCGCGTCGACAGTCTTGGAGATGATGACGAAGACCAACCCGAATACGAATCCTCATTAATTCCTCCTGATGCTGATCTTGTCGTATTCAGACCGCGTGGTCTCCGAAATTTGACGGTTGTGGATGAAATGGACTCAATGATGCCGTTAATTGACGCCAAAGTCATGAATTTGCGGGATGAAGATACACCACAGATCTATACTTTATGTGGTCGCGGAGCTAGAAGCTCTTTTAGAATGTTGAGACATGGATTGGAAGCAACCGAAATTGCCGTTTCCGAATTGCCAGGAAATCCAAACGCTGTGTGGACTGTTAAATTAAGCTCAAAAGGTTTGTAGAGTCGAAGAAGCAGCATGGCACCCATCTCAACACTTCATAGACGAGTTCGATTCTTACATCGTGGTATCGTTCGTGAATGCTACTTTGGTGTTATCTATTGGTGAAACTGTGGAAGAACGAACAGACACCGGATTTTTGGACTCGACGCCCACTCTTGCTGTGGGACAATTGGGAAATGACGCTTTGGTTCAAGTATACCCATTGGGTATTCGTCATATTCGTGCAGATCGCCGTGTGAGTGAATGGAAAGCACCTTCCAACAAATCTATCATCAGAGCTGCTTGCAATCAAAAACAGGTGCGCACATCTTTAATATTTGAACGAATTTTTCTGACGCGATATTCGATAGGTTGTGGTGGCATTGTCGAGTAACGAATTGGTTTACTTTGAGCTTGACGGAAGTGGGCAGTTGAATGAATACCAAGATCGTAAAGAAACTTCAGCTTCAGTATTGTCGCTCAGTATTGGGCCCATTCCGGAAGGTCGCGTTAGATCCAAGTATTTGGTAATGTGTCAAGTTTTCAATATTCTCCCTCTAATTTGGTTTAGGCGGTTGGCTGCGCTGATAACACTGTTAGAATTATTTCTTTGGATCCAGACAATTGTTTGGGATCTTTAGCTGTTCAAGCTTTGAGTGCATCAGCAGAATCCCTCTGCATTATTGAAATGGCGGATACAGGAACGAATGTTGGAACTACATACTTAAATATTGGAATGGCAAATGGAGTTCTTCTTCGTGCAACATTGGACACTGTAACAGGAACGCTGAGTGACACACGGATGAGGTTTTTGGGTCCTCGAGCTCCAAAGCTTTTCAAGATCAAGATTCAAGGACAACCCGCTTTATTGGCATTATCAAGTCGACCTTGGTTGAGCTATACTTTGCAGTCAAGAACGAAATTGATTCCATTGTGTTACGAGACCTTAGAGTACGGAACAAGTTTCTGTTCGGATCAGTGCCCGGAAGGTATAGTATCCATCGCTGGAAACACACTAAGGTATGTTAGATTTTTCAAAGCTTACGAATGAACAACCTTTTCTATCAGAATCTTGCTCGTGGAAAAACTTGGAAACGTCTTTAACCAATCTATCGTGCCTTTGAAGTACACGCCTCGGCGATTTGCGCATCATCCACCAACAAACACGTTTGTTGTCATCGAGTCAGACCATCATACTTTGTGTCCATCTGAGAAGCAGAAGCTCATGGAGCAAAAGGTAAACTTTTGCGATTTTGCATCTTAAATGTATCCTAACTGTATACACAGATGAGTGAAATGGAAGAAAGCGGCGAAGGAGAATTTCAGGAATTGCCACCAGAGCAATTTGGTCTTCCCCGTGCTGATGCCGGAAAGTGGGGATCTTGTGTGAGACTGATTAATCCATTGTCATTGGATTCTACTTCAGTGATTGATTTGGATGATAACGAGGCAGCGTTTTCGTAAGTGTCTTTTTACACCGTCTATCAGCATCGGTTGACATTTCAACAAAGAATTGCCATGTGTACGTTCCCAAACAATCTTCCTGGCGAAACCATTGCTGTTGTTGGTGGAGGTCAGAATACAAAGCTTATTCCGAGAAGTTGCAAGAAAGGATTCCTTCGTGCTTATCGTATTGCTGAAGGAGGTTCAACATTAGAGTTCATGCATATGGTCAGTTGATTTTTTGGTGTTAGAATGTCTAAATGCATTACCTAGACTCCCCTTGAAGATATTCCGAATGCTCTTTGCGCTTTCCAAGGCCGTATGCTTGTCGGAATGGGAAAAGTGCTTCGAATTTATGACATTGGAAAGAAAAAGTTCTTGCGAAAGTGTGAAGCCAAAATCTTCCCCAATGTCATTACGTCCATTCACACTCAAGGCAACCGTATTATTGTCTCTGATGTTCAAGAAGCAGTTCATTATGCCATGTTTTTGCCTTTGGAGAATCGTATTATTGTATTTGCGGACGAGGTGACCAACAGATGGAATACATGCTCTGTCATGTTGGATTACGATACTGTGGCAAGTGGTGATAAATTTGGAAACATTTCTATTGGAAGACTGGCGGCGGAAGTCTCTGAAGAGGTTGACGATGATCCATCCGGGAACAAGTTGGCTTATGAAAAGGGCTTCTTGCAAGGAGCTCCTCACAAGGTCAGGATTTACCATGGTTTAAATTGAATTTCTTATCTTTTCACTAGCTTCAACGCCTTGCAGAGTTTCACGTGGGTGAGACAGTGACTTCGATTCATAAGACAAGTCTTGTGGCTGGAGGCCGCGAAGTGATTCTCTACACAACGCTCTTGGGGCGTATCGGAATCCTTATTCCGTTTGTATCAAAAGAGGACGTGGACTTTTTCCAATCTCTGGAAATGCATATGCGACAAACTGCGCCACCACTTTGTGGTCGTGACCATATTGCATTCCGTGGATCATACTTCCCGGTCAAGAATGTTGTTGATGGAGATTTGTGTGAATACTTCAACTTGATTCCAATTGAGAAACGACGAGGAATCGCGGAGGATTTGGACAGAAGCGTTGGAGAGTTGTCCAAAAAGATGGAGGATTTGAAGAACCGCGTCGCTTTTTAAATTATGTTTATTTCGTTATGGAATATAACCAATCTTTGTTTTATTTGGATGCAGAAAATAGGAGCCATCCGATAGGCCCACCTTGATCAAATTCACCCACTTGGTGTTGAGCTGAAGATCCTTGCCACTTTTCCTCTTCAACAACAACGTTTGTGAAACCCAGGCCAGTCAAAAGCTTTGTGAGCGAGTCCCGTGAATGCAAGTAACGACGCGTTCCTTCGGTTCTATTTTCAAGTCCTTTTGTTGGGATAACACCCCATTCTCGTGAGACTGCTGGAGTAGAGTCTAGCGAGACGGCCGCAACACAGGTACCAAAGAGAATACCGTTTGGCTTAAGGCAACGATGAATCTGGGCAAGGAAGTCGGAAGATTGCTGGAACGTAAAGACATGCAAAATAGCTTGAGCAGATACAGCATTAAATGCGGATTGGAGGTTGTTGGTAGCCACAACATCGGTAGTAGAAACTGGAACGGCTAAGTCGCCCCACACCTTGGTTGCTGTCACTGGTGGACAGCCAGCAAACAGAACGGTTTCACCAATGTCAAAGTAGGCTGAGTGTAGGTCTGAAACGGTGAGGTTGCTTGAAGCAAGGCCATCACTAATCATCTTTCGAGCATCAGTCCCATAGCAGCAGCCGAGTTCGAGCACAGTAAAAGAAGGATTCGAAAACTGATGCTTGATAGTTTCATATGCTGGATGCGAGTCTGCGCGTGGAGTCCCAAACATCAGCTCTTCAACGCACTTGTAAACGTGGAGGGTTTCCCGGGTCTTTTCTCGAGCTGTCGTGAGTCGCTCAATGGCAGCAGTCTCGGATAGTCCTGTCTGTGTACAAAACCATCGGAGGTCGCGGGGTGTGTCAAATCGCATTGCCATTTTGGGGGAGAGATGTGAAAAGAAACGAACAAATCCGGCATAGAAATCAAAATGATCTTCTTTCGCACTAAACAAGGCTGCTCCCAGAACGTTACAGCCATTCACTGTCCAAATGGCTTGACAACGGCCGTGTGAAACCAGGGTGGCAGAAAGCACAACAATCATGAACACACCATCTTTCCTCATTAAATTAAATTAAATATGGATGCACCAAGATGTTCCTTTACCTTTCATCAGCAAACTACCTGTAACTTTATTGGAAGTGGTGCCCGGGGCATGCGGTGGAGACGGAGGTCAGGATGGAGTCGGAGGCACGGGAGGGGCACAGAATGAGAATATCGGAAAGAAAGTTATTAAATTTATTCGGGTATGTTAACTCATCATTACTTTGTACACCTGAGAGCTCACTGTCCCCCAGTATCTCGGTTGCCCGGGAACTGGCTTCCAATAAACTTAAACCATATAAAACAAACTTTTTTCCTTCACACCCATCAGCAACAATATCAACCGTGTCTCTCCAAATAGGCCCGCTCGTCCATCCTGCTCCAACTAATACCTCCACAGCTGTATCGAGTTTCTTAATGTCTGTTTGTACTACAAAATCATCGACTTCACTGACACAACCCCTCCTTCTTTTCGATTCCCAAGAATCGAATTCAACAAAGGGCTTCCCACATATTTGGGTTCAAACCTGCCACTTGACTCAACTTCTGGAAAGCTGTTCGATAATAGATAGAAAGCCACCGATCTCTCAATGTAAAGAATTTAGAATCCAGGCAGACAAAGTGATAGTATCAATAATTTTGTACCTCGTCCAAAGACCAAGAAGTTATCATTTTATCATGGTGCATCAAATGCTTTGGAAACTTCTGGACACTGTTTCAAAAAATATAGATCAAATAGGTTATCTGAGATTCTAGAAGAAATTCATGTGCTCTGTAATGAACAGTTACTTTACCAATTTTGAGGTATCCTGTGAATATTTTTCTCATTCTGTGGTGGACTTGCCTCTGTCAAACATATAAAGAGAGTGGATCGGGACACAAAAACGGAAGGAAATGTTGAAGTATCATATTGCTTTCATCCCAATTGTCTCAAAAAGGGGTTTATTCATTTGGATTGGTGATAGGCATGAGAAAGTAAGGTGTGTGGACCAACACACCACCACCTATTCAAGCTTACACCTCAACCTCGGTCAAAGTACAGTCAAGAATCACTCAAAATATGTTTGGCATCATCCAATCTGCAGTTATTTTTGACTTGATCCCCAGTCAACTTCGAGTCAGGGTTCTAATCAAATACCAGACTCGAACCTTTGACTCTTCTCACATAAACTGAACAGCATTTGGATAACAGCTCTCTGATGCTATTCACTGTGACTTGAAAATCCGATCAAAAAGTGATAGGCTTTACAGGATTCTGAGGTTTTAGGGCAACTGGAAAAAGAAATATGACAGTCATGACATTATTGTCTTCAATGGTTGAAGTGGAACCCCGGTATTTGATACATAGTAAGAAGAAGAATGTACGTGATGGTGGCGATTTAAAGCAGGATAGTGAAGTCCACATTTAGTTTGTCCAAGTTTGTTGACACAGGTCAAAATGGTCAGCAATAACATTCCAGACAAGACAGAAACATTCAGCTTTGTAAAATTTAAATCAGCAGCATGCCATGTGACTTTCTCACCAAAATGAGCAATTGCTGCAGCTGTAAGAAGGCTTCCAGTTGCTATGAAGAGAACCAAGATTGTGGCCATAATAGGACTTCAAGTGACTGGAATTGAAGAATTTCCTACATTCAAACTTGTGTCACAACACTTGGCTTGAGGAATCAACTTAAGATTTGATTTAAGGGTAACCAATCATCTGAACAAGTATAGACTATTTGTAACAGAAAAGGTTTAGTAATTCTTGAAAAAGATTCCATTCAAATCGAGATAAATGTAACATTGGAAAGTATTGCATTCAGCAATCGGCAATAAATGTGAAGGACAATAGAGTGAGTGAGCTGCACAACTATATGAATAATACAGTTAATGTCTCTCCAATTAGACGTTGGAACTCCTTCACAGTCAGCTTTGTGTTGAGCTTCACAGCCCAGACGTGGGGCCAGCCACCTGTGATTTCCCTTCACAAACAAAATCAGGGACAGTTGGAGTAAAAAACCATGCCTAGAATCCATGATTGCTGCCACCACCAGCTGAACAGATTTCTTGCTTGCTGACTCAAAACTATCTCCATAGTCTACACGGTTTAGGTGATCGCAATAATATAATTAGGCAAAAGTACCACCAAAGCAATGGGGCTTTATAAAGGTTTGATTGAGGTGTTCTGATGCAAGTTGGGTAATACTTTTCCCACACCTGTGTTGGACATCCATACGAACATAGTCCACATCACTGTTGTAGCTATTGTCAGCCATTGGATTGAGGTGGTGATAGAGTTCTTGGTTTGGATCGGCTGGTGTGGCATCTGTGAACACACTTTTGTTGTTTCCATTTACATCCTGGACTTTGTGTTGCTCATAGTTGAATAGAGTGGATGATGTTTGTTGTGGGAAACTTTGTTCCAGACACTTCTTTCAAGAGAAGGGGAAGTGTTTTCAGTTATTGGGCAGTTCCAAACAGGTTCTTTGGTTTTCTTCAGGTGTTTATGCCCTACAGCAGCCATCTCGGTCTGTTTTCTCAATTCTACTTGTATCCTAAATTTTATGTTGTGACCTTCCAAAAATCAGCTGTAAATGAAATAAACCTTCATGATCTTTGAACAGACAAGTTCAGCAAACAAATCAACCCTCACTTTTGATGTTTTGTTGATATCTGAGCAGTCCTTGCTCAATCTGCAGTTTTGGGTCTACAAGGACAGAAAACAGTGATGCTGTTATTGCAAATTCTGAAAGTTTGAGGCAAAAGGTTTATAAGGCAAGAGAATTTCTCAATTGCTATAATGCTTAGAGTTCCAGTTGTCATTTCAAGCTCAGACATCTTAAATTGTGTTTTTATCTTATCCTTCTGGCTCCAACGTTTGGACAGGTCAATCTGCTCAATGAGGTGTATCACTTTAAAAAAATGTTTTTGTAGCCATATAACAGCAATCAAATCTCTTCTGAGTTTGCGTAGAAAATTGCTGACACACTCAGATCACAATATGTTCAGCGAGAAACAGAATCATGTGTTCATTCAACTTCAAAGCTTGAATTATGATTATCTGCAGGATGAATTCGAATTTTCAAATTTAATTGGGAATCTCCAGCCATCAGAATCTGATTTGGAATGGGGGTCACTTTAAGTATTAATTTTTTTGGTTTTGCAAAAACTATACTTGACTATCTGTTGCTGTCTTGCATTCATTGTGTACCTTTAAAGACACCAAAATTGATTTGCCTTTGTACACACTCCCCATGGTTAACTTGCTGATAGCAATTAATGCTAATCTAAAAATTAAAGAGTGGAGAAAACCCTATTCTCTTGTAATGAAGCCTTCCAGCCCAAGTAACAATTGCTCAATTCCTAGGGTTGAATAAGCAACCAGTTATCTATATAACCACATGTGCCGTTCAGTGAGAAAAAACTGTTGATGGTGCCTCTTTATCAATAAAGTTGCTTTCCCTCTTTATTGATAAATAGCTCAGACCTGTTTATAGATAAATTCAGGCTATATACAGCAACAAACAGTAATAAATTCAAAAATGGGGTAACATAGATCACAAATCGGCTTATTGACGTTCAAAACAAAGCCTCCGAAAATTTGATGCAAACAACTCTCTAAATGCTTGGCATTGTGTTGACGTGTAGCGCGTTTCAACCCTTGAGAAGTGTTCAATTCCACGAGCATTATTAATGCTGGAGGCTGTTTCATTGCTGAGTTGAACTGCTAGAATGGAATCTCAAGTAGAAAACAGCTTTTATATCACTATCTGAAGTTAGAATCTACCAAGGGACCATACATCTTTAGGCCAGCTATCCTTCCAGCATAACAGGGACATACACTGCAATGGTAAGGGGTGTCTGGAGGATGTAGAACGTTAACGTGAAGGAACTTTGTAAATACTTCTGTTTAGACCTTACAATCTGTTTTAATCTGTTAAGTTGTTCTACATTTTCCCAAAGTATCCCTTTCCCGTCAACAAATTTCGAGATCAACAACATCAGCACTGAGCCAAATGATGATTGAGGAATATTCAAAGAGACCCTCATATGTCTCTCTGTGTTTGTTCTTTCTTGCCACCTGGCTCTGTCAGTGGTTGACACTTCCCTGTTGATTTATGCCCCAGATTCAAACTGGGATTGCGCTTTCAAGTGAGTAGTGTTAAGCAATAATGATTGACAATTTCTGGAACAGATCACCATAAATAGCCTGTCCATCAATTTTGATAAATTCACAAAGTCGTCACTGACTGAACTAGAAGTTTAAATAGGTATTATTTAATTTGTTCAAGAATTCTGTGATTCAGAAGACTTATCCCAAAACCTTTATTTCACCATCACAGTCTATAATAATGGATTAACTTTTGATATCAATTCTCTATACCCAAAGGAGCTATCCTGCAATACCATTTCCCATTGAAAATGATGACTTGGCTCCTTTCTCAGCAATTTTACAATTGCTTGGATATCAAACAATATGCTGAATAAAAGAAGTCCCCATGGAAGATATCCAGCTGCAGCCAGTTCCTCTGCTAAGTGTCTATCAAGTTTGTGTGAGACTTATGATATTGGATAACTTAACATTACTTAATTTCATTGAAGTTGGACTCATTTTCAATGCTGCTTTCATCAAGATGTGCAGATTTAGGACCAACAGGCAGGCACGTCACTTTGCTCATATCAAGTGAAAGAGGGCTATGTTTTTTGGCCATTGCAATGACTGATGCAGGAGGGGCTGGCTTGAAGTTCAATGGAAGACTTTGACGTCTGCGGTATGGCATTTTGGTTTGATGTTGATCAACTCCATAATGATCAGGATATGCCAGATTAAATTGTACATGAGATGTTGCAAAGGCAAATGACCAGTCAAAATCATGATTTGTTGGGTCTCTACTTCTCCTTTTCCTTGAGCAACATTAAAAATCAAGCAATTATCACCTTTCTGACTTCAAATATGATCCCAAAGATCTTGACAGAAGGACTGAAAATTGTCCAAGTGCTCGAACTTTGTATTCGGCAAGCAGTTTCTGAGAATGATGATGAAGTAGAAGTTCTAAGTCCTAATAACCATTGTTAGTTGAAAATTAATATTCTGACAACATACAAGATCAGAAGATTGACACACACTGGCAGGAGATCTGAATTTGGATGTCATCATGAATACATCAATCAAAGCTGCTTACACTTCAAGTAGCAAAACTCCTGGATTTGTGCCGCTAAAAGAGTGAACTAGTGATTTTGTCATATTTTCTGAGCGGATGAAGGATGAGAAAATGAAGGCCTGAAGGAATGAAAAATATATACCATCAATGATTTATAGAATCGCAGAAGCTCTTTGGCAGTCTAAAAGAATTTGAGAATATTTATAACAGTTAACATCAAACCTTCCAATCACTCAGGTCCAAAGATTTTTGCAGAAGAGCTTTTGCATACTGAAAGAGACGTGAGTAAACATTGCAAATATATCAATACTCACAGCTACACTGACAGAGTTTTGATCAAGTGTCTGCAAAATGATTAAATATGATGTTGCTGTTGCCAAGTATTTCATATCCAAGCATTCCTTAAATTTCATTAATATTGTAACTTTCTGAATGACAAACCTGCAAAAGCGCTTGAGGCTGACCAACAACATGAAAGAGATGTTCCCACAAGGAGATGTCAGACTTTCTGGCACAATTGGCAACAATATCAAGGAAGTTGCCAAATTGCTTCAAAAATGTAACAACTACTGGCAAGATCCCTCCTAAGACACATGAGCCAAGACCATACAGTAAGTTCCTCACCGTCAATGACAAATTTTGAACCTGCTTCTTTCTCAATCACTTTGTGAAGCAACATCTCCAGAGAATGTGAAAAATAGCGGTATCCTTCAAAATTGGAAATGAATTGAAATGCAACATCTTGTGATCCCTGACTAAGGTAATGTTGCAGAATTGAGTCAAGAAGTAGCTGGCTCTAAACGCCAAAATTAATATGCAGCCAAAAATGCATTGTGATTTGAGACAAACATTTCCATCAGGTTGATAAAGAACACATTGAAGAGCTGAATTTGAATATGTTCCAGATTCCATCCCAAAAAAAATGCCTCTTTCCAACATGATTGCTAATACAACCAAAGTTAGAGATTTCAAACCAGTGTTTAACAACTTACACAATGGATAAAATGATATATCATCAACACAAACTGCATTGTCAGCTGTGTAAATATCATCAAACCACAGCTTCAATCTACCTGCCCATAAGCACAGAAAGATGTTTTCAGGCCATGCAAATTGGGCTGAGAGAACCAGAAGCACTCAATTTTGGTATCAAAGACAATGTGTTCCCATTTGTCTTCACTCTAAAAGTTTCTTCAATAGGCCAGCTATAGAACTGAAGTTTATCATCCTCACCCCATCAATCCACTGTAAAAGGCTCAATTTTCCCATGCTTAATATTATTATTTTTTGTTGAACTTTAGAGTTTGGTGTGTCAATCCATAAGAGAGATTGCACTGACTGCAGTGGGCCTACAATGTCTCTAATCATTTTTTGGCTATTTAGGGTAAACAGAATGCTGTCGTTATCTGCTCAACTTTGTTAAATGATTACAGAAAAGCAACACACTAAACCTAAATTGCAGATAGAATATTGACTCAGAACAGAATTGTTCATTAAGCATAAGATGGTGAATCCAGTCCTGCTCATTGAATGCACAGCCTCCGGAACAGCCTCAGTATGAAGGCACCTCAAATCACAATTAAAAATACGAATCTGTTTCATAACAAACGTTAATTTGAGAGTTCTCAACCAAACAGTTGCTACCTGAAACATTGAAGATTTACACTCTTTAACAGCAGCAACTATATAATCTTCAAACCAAAGAAGGCCACCATTGACAGAAAAACTTTCTTCCTGGGCAATCCCAAATAACTTCCATCTGTTATTGGAGACATTATAAAGTGCAAATCCATGCTTTCCAGCAACAGCAATAAGCTTTCCTGCAGAATTGACAGCTGTGTACTACAAATAGATGATTATTTTAACACACACATAAAATAAATCAAACCTGGATTGGCCAATTTGTAGCTAAATATGTGGCTGGAACTTGAATAGAATCCCAGTTAGACCATTCCAAATTGACAGCATCAAATCCATCACTATCAGGGTTTCGGATGAGCACACATTCATCTCCAACCAAAATTGAACTGCTGATGTTTTCCTATAAACTATTGTAAGATATCTAGAGTCAAGTTGCAAAGGTTACTTGCCATGCTTGCCTTGTGAAATAGTGGCGACTGGAGAAACTTCAATACAGCTATATCTGCATGGTTGTTAGTACATCAAAGGAACAAAACAAGAACCTTTCTCAGTGTCACTTGTTGAGAGAATGACTAGTTCAAATGCGCCATCACACCAGAACAAGTTTCTTACACCAAAAAAGTAGTTGTCAATATTTAAAACATTCCTATACAAAATATGTCAGTATATCATCTCTACAATAAATTCTATACAAATCATCTTCAACCACATCAAGTTTGGTTTGGAATACGAGCTTCCCAAAAACACTCCAAATAGCAAGACCTCCATGTTTCCAACCCACTGCCAAAATGCGTCCATTCTGTGTCCAATCCATAGAATTCACAGCATTTAAGCTTTTACTTGGTCCCAGATCAACTGTCAATTCGTGGGAGAATGTCACTTCTTTAAAATTTTCAGAGACTGAATATATAACTACACGTCCGCTAATATTATGGATCAACATTAGGTAATGGTGTAGCTAAAGCAGAGTTCTTACGACGTATCTCCAATAGCAACCTGATAAAATCTTTCGTTGAAGGAAATCAATGATGCGAGACAAGACGTTGAGCCACGATGAACACATAAACCGGTCCAATTGCCATCGTCTTCATCGCCTTCGAACTGATCCCTTCGAGCAATATACGCGTCACCTGCTTCATTGATCCAAGAAAATAAGCCAATCTCTTCATTTACAGACATATTTTTGATAGCTAATATGATGTAAGACAATGAGTTTGCTGTACAAGATATTACGTGACGTTGCCGAGTCATCCAGAAAATCAAGGTCCTCGAGCGCGACGGTATCGAATTCATTGACAATACCGGACCAAGCGAGAAATAATATAGAAGGAGAGTCTTGAGTGCATAGAAGCACTTCGTCCGATAAACCGACGCCACTGATTTAATGTCAACCACCAATCAATGACTACCATATTCTCACCAACGCACACCAGTATTGATTTCAAGAGCCATTTTAAAGTTGACAGATACACTCTGGCGACCAGAGTCTTCGCCGGAGCCAGATATGAAGTGGTGTTCTTGACGGAAACTTAAATCCATACCATCGCCAACTTGTAATACTTCGTAGAAGTGAAGAAGCCCCTTATCTGTCTATAATATATGATTACGCTCAAATGAAGGAGAAGTCGGCCTTACAAGGACGATGAACATGGACGAGTCAGGTTTCCAGACGATACTGACATTCGAACCGTCTTCCCGTAGTGTCACTTCCGACCGCAAACATTTGGCAAGCACCAACAGAGGCTACGATAACAAAAGTTAGATTTCGAACGAGATCCTTTTCGTCCCTTACCCGCATCGACCATAAGTAGAGTGATTTAGTTGTGACGACCACAGCTAATTGCCTGTCAAAAGATGGTTGCATGGAAACGATCTTGTCGCCCGCATCATATCTCCAATCATCTGGTTCGAAGTTGGATCCAGTTGGAGTGCGCATTGCGAGTTTTTTGGCGGTGCCGTCAGGAAACAACATTGAGGAAAAAACAGTCTCAAAATGGAAGACTGGATTGAACAGGTCGTTGACATCCACCTCGGCAGCACCAAAGGCCGCAAAGAAATCGCGAAACTTCTTGAATCCAGCGAGCTCGCGAGATTCTTGAGCGAAGAGAACAACCAGATCAGTTCGTGTTATATCTCAAAACAAAAGGTGACAATTCTTGTTCCTTAGACTAAGAGCTAATATTCAACGTACCTAGAACAATGAATTGAAGATATATCTTGATCTCAATATTGAACAAAGTGACCTTTCAGCCCACACGATCGTATTGACCAAACTTCAACCTGGTCACGCAGTTAGCGATCCTTCTGATGTCGCTGTCACGGCTTTGGCTCGTACATCGCCTGAAAATAATTTATGTCAAGTAATTCATGACGTTTTTATCCCGCTTCTGAGGTGCAGTTCTGACTTTGATTGTTTCCACATTCTTACGACACGAATTAGAAATTCAAAATATAAAATTCATGAAAAGGCCCGTTGTTTGTTAACAGATTTGGATAAATGCCTTCTCGCAGATACGGGTCGCACACGTAAGAGTTATCTGAATCTTCATAATTAACTATGAAGGGCAACAGCTGCGCCAGAACTAGATGTAACATCTATTTCAAACGTTTCTGACGAAATACAATTTTGGGAGAGACGCGCTGAAAGCGGTCAGGTTGGTAAAAAGTGATGTATATTCTTCTACACGACACAGGGACGCGAACGCGAGCGATCACTCTTCTTTAGAGACGGAATAAGAACACTTTTTCTAGAACTAGATTATGCAAAGTGAGCCAGAGCTTGATTACTCCTTGCATGTACAGACTAACTTAACATCATAAAAGGTCTATCTCATTGCTGGATCTTGGAGACTTAGCAGAAAAAATTCAAGATTGCCTTGATGATATATGGTAAAACTAATTTTGATGCAATATGCATTCAAATTTCATAACTTGTTGGTTGAAGGCGCCAAAAATTGTATGCTGTGTACCTACAGCCTCGGATGGACCGCTTAATGTCTGTAGTGTGTGAAAATGTCATTCAAATTCTGTGCAGTAAACTTCACCTCAACCTAAAATCAAATGAAACATTATTTGCAAAGGTAATTAATTGGTATAATTTGAAGCTGACATATGTTGGAGGTCAAGGATGAACTCCAGTTAGCAACACAAGTCTGCACACGCATAAACAATGTCCTCATGTCATTAACTTTTCGATTTTGGCCGTACTTTGGCCCTCATCCCTGGTTAGGAGACAAATTTGAATCAATTGGTCTCAATAAGTTTCTTGGCCGACTTTATGAGGTTTGATCCCTTCACCATTTGGAGATATTAATCAAAGTGAAAGCTTCATAAATTGTGCTCATCTCATAATTTGATGGCACAAATGTTGGCACCAGAAGAAAAGAAGGAGGTGCAGTTTGAAATCTCCCTTCACTGGCTGAATGACACAGATCCATTTGATCTAACAAACAGTCAATGGGAGGTGAGTAAAAATTACTTGAGATTAAATTAAGTGTCTAAAACTCTGTTTAGACATCTGCTCTTCAATATAAAAAATCCCTAATTCCAGCTGAAAAGCTGATTGCAGCCAAGCTTAGCCAGCTCTTTGTGTCTATCCAGTCGCAGCCACACCAAATGCTTCAGGAATTCCAAAAGTATGGCGATTTAATATGCCATGAAGTGATTTTCAAAAAATTAAGTAGGTATTATTTGATTATATATTGAGCCTAATTCCCTTTAGCTTCTGAGCGTGAAGCTTTGTTTGCACAAATTCTAGTAAATCTAAAGCAAATGGGCTTGGAATATAAGGAAAAAATTGGAGAAATAAGGGTTTGTACCAAGTATTTGAAACTGATTTGATAAGTATTTGGCAGAGGAACAAAGTTGAATCTTCACAATATCTCCAAACAATTATATGGTTCCGACAAGCACTTTGCAAGGTAATACTTTTCATTGTTTGTGACCTTGGTGTAAGCTGTATCATTTTTTCTTGAATTAGATCAATGATGCATCTCAGGCTGCTGAAATATTGTCACCAAATGACAGTAGTTTTGACGCTATGGCCTCTGAATTATTTAAGGCATTAAAAAATAGTGAAAAGGATGTATTTGCATTATGGGTGACATGTGTGGAACAGACTCTGGAAAGCAATATATTGCAAGAACGCTTCCAGTCTGGTAAACTGATGGAACTGGATCAAAAAGATGGAATCTTGCAAGTGAATTTTGATGAATCTTTAGTTGCACTTGTCCGTGACGTGAGACAACTAATAGGCTTTGGCTTTGTAATTCCTCCTAAAATCTTGAAACCTATTGAGACTGCTCGGAAGTATTATCGATATGGAATTATATTGAAACAGGTTGCTCACTTCTACAATACTATTCATGAACAAATGCTTCCTTCACAATACACAATGTTGATTGAACCAGCAAAAGCATTTGAACGGCTTGTGCGAGACCCATTCACAGTTATTGATCAAAAAAGTAAGCCAGGATCCAGTTTTGACTGGAGTATACAAGCAAGTGTTGAAGATTATATCAACAAGTTGCAGAGTTCTGCTTTGTTATTGACATCAGAAAACAGAAGACTTAGGAAATATCATAGTCACATAAGTGAACTTGTTATGGGCCTTATGTCTATAGATTTGGCAAAACATCAGACAAAGGGAAAATGGAAAGAATCAATTTCAACAATTAGATCTGTCTTTTTATCTGTTCTGGAAGGAGGTATCAGGGCTGATGATACTCTAATCTGGAGAAATCACTGGGACCACCAACTCTACAAGGTTCTTGAATTCCAGGTAACAACCTATTATTATTTGTTAATGGTCTCATGTGTTTTTTAAGTATCAAATGAGCATGGAGAACCTTAATGAAAACCTTCCAGAAATTAAAGTAGACCTTGTCTTTCAACAGCAAAAGCTGCAATTCAGGCCAGCTTTTGAAAACATCAAGGCAAACTATTACCGTGAAATGAAAAATATTATCAATATCCCAAGTTTGTTCAAAGGACTTGGAGACTCAGCTATTTTTTCACAAATGGTTGACACTAACGCAGCCTCTTTATCAATAGCCTATAAGAAAACGGAAGAACTTTTTTCAAATTTATTGACAGTATATGATAGTTTCAAGGACTGGGTGGTTCTTGGAACAATAGATCTGGAATCATTTGTTGAAGAGGCACTTGAAGATGTAATTGACTGGGAGTTGAACTTCAGAATGGTTAAGCTAAAAGGAAAAGAGGCTGAGCAAATTCCTCCATTAATTCAAATTGATTGTATCAATATTTCTACCGCCCCACTGAAAGCAACCATTGATGACCATCTCCAACGACTTTTTGATTGTCTGTTAATTTCACTTCGAAAGTCAATTGAGGAGCATCTTACTATTATTGATAATTTTATATTAAGGGGAGCTGAAGTGTTGAGCAAGCGGCCACAGACACTTGAGGAGATTGGTGAAGCCAACATCAATCATGATGAACTTTCTGGTGCTAAACTATCTATCTCTCAACACTTTGATAAAGCCGATGTTAAAAATAAGCTTCTCAAGTCAGTTTCAGGATCTGGCATTGACATAAGTAAAGTGCATGCAAAATGGAGTAAACTGGAACTGATGCTTGAAAGTCATGAACTTGTTATTAAAGAACAAGTGGAAATGCTCAGAAATGCAATTGAAGGACGACAACAGGCATTTATTACTGGATTGGAAAAGTTTGTACTACGTTGGCAACAACTCAAACCAAAAATTGAACACATTCATGAGCTGAACTATTCAAAAAAAGCCATGAGCTCCATAAATGAGAGAAAAATAGAAATTGAAGAACTAATGTCTGTTAAAATGCAAATTGAGACAGATTGTCATCATTTTGGAATGAAATTACCCGAACTATCCGATATTGAGGCTGTTCAGGCAAGTATACTTGCTGAGGAAAAGAATTGGGAATTTTTCGCCGAGTTTGATAATGCAATCATGGCAATTTTGGGAGAAGATTGGATTTCTTTTCGAGGAAAGTGTAATCGTTTTGAAGACTTACTTCTCAATTGGCTTGATAAAGTCAAGGAACGAGGAATTGATCCCTTATCAGTATTTATTACAGCAAAGATTGATAGTTACCGTGAAGTTTTCCCATATTTCAAATTTTTGCGAGGAGAATCTTGGATGAGTGAGCATTGGGGTGAATTATTTCGCTTAATTGGAATCTCAAAAGGAGTTTCATTATCAGAGCTGACAGTTGGGCATATTGTTGATGCCAAACAACAAATTTTGATAAAAATTGCTGATATTAAGGATTTGAATGGACGTGCCAATGGAGAAGTTGCAATAAGAGAAGCACTTCAAGAACTTGATATGTGGGGTGCTGGATCTACATTTGCTTTGTCTGACTATCAAGATGCAAAAGGAAGCAAATTGAAAATTATCAAGGATTGGAAGGAAACAATGGCTCAAGTTGGGGACAATCAATCCCTTTTGCAGTCCCTCAAAGACTCACCATACTACAAAAATTTTGCTGATAAAACTCAGCTCTGGGAGCAAAAGTTATCTAGTATTGATGAGATCCTTCGAAATCTAAACAGCGTTCAAAGAAAATGGGTATACTTGGAGCCTATTTTTAATCATGGTGCTTTACCTTCTGAACAAGTAAGATTCTCAAGAATTGATTCTGACTTTCGCCGAATATGTAATTGTATTGGTCATGACAATCGCATTGTATCAGTCCTTACTATCAGCAATGTGCGAGACACTTTGCTAGCTTTAGTAGATCAGCTTGAAAGGTGCCAAAAAGCTCTTAATGAGTTTTTGGAGTCAAAACGTTCTCGATTTCCTCGATTCTACTTTATTGGAGATGAGGACTTGCTTGAAATACTCGGACAATCACAAAATCCAAATGTTATCCAGTCACACTTAAAGAAACTCTTTGCTGGTGTTAATAAGGTTGAGTTTAATACTGAAACAACTGCAATAGTTGCCATGAAGAGCTTAGAAGGTGAAACAGTTGTATTGAATACACCAGTAGCCCTATCCCATAATGTTGAAGCATGGCTGGATTCATTTACAAAGGAAATGCAGAGTACTCTAAGAATCATGCTTGATGACTGCCTTCATAAATCAGATGTGGTCACATTCCCTTCCCAAATTCTTGAATTGTCAGAATATGTTAATTTCACTGCCAAATGCACAGAGGCAATTAAGTTGGGAAAACTTGCAACCCTATCTCGTGATTTAAAAACTCAACTGGAGAAGTATACTTCTTTTAATTCAATGACCATTGAAGATAAAGAATCAAAACATGTGATGGAAATCAAAGTCAAGAGTCTCATCTTGGATGTTATACATTTCATTGATGTTGTGGATCAGCTGCAAAGAAGCGGTGTAACAAATGTTGCAGATTGGGAATGGCAGCGTCAGATTCAAATTTATCAGAAAAAGGAGTCACTTACTGGTTGCATTGTGAAGATGAATGATGCAGTGTTTGACTACACTTTTGAATACCAAGGGAATCCTACCAAATTGGTTCATACACCACTTACAGATAAGTGTTATCTCACCTTAACACAGGCTATGTCCAGTGGCTTTGGAGGTAATCCATTTGGGTGAGTTTATTGCTTTAAAGTTTCTATTTAAATTTATGTTTTAATAGACCAGCTGGTACTGGAAAAACTGAGTCAGTCAAGGCACTTGGTGTTTTGTTTGGTCGACAGGTACTTGTTTTCAACTGTGATGAAGGGATTGATTATAAGAGTATGGGAAGAATATTTATTGGTTTAGTCAAATGTGGCGCTTGGGGCTGCTTTGATGAGTTCAATCGATTAGATGAAGCAGTGCTTTCTGCTGTTTCACAACAAATACAAGTTATTCAAGCTGCTCTGAAAAAGAAAGAAAAGACTGTCACGCTTTTGAGTAATAGTGTTGATTTGAATCCCAACTCTGGAATATTTGTGACACTAAACCCTGCAGGAAAAGGATATGGAGGACGTCAAAAGCTTCCGTATGTTAATGTGACATTTTGCTCAAACTTTTTTTTGATTCATATTATATTATTTAGCGATAATTTAAAACAGCTATTTCGATCTGTAGCAATGACTCATCCAGACAATGATTTGATTGGTGAGGTTATTTTGTTTTCTGAGGGCTTTAAGCTAGGGAAAGAGCTTGGTACAAAAGTTGTTTCTGTCTATTCCCTCTGCAAACAACTTCTTTCATCACAACAGCATTATGATTGGGGATTGCGACCACTTAAAACAGTATTGGGCTTAGCTGGAAGGTTATTGCACAATGAGAAACAATTTGGAAAAATTGATCAGCACCGAGAACTTGCAATTGTTGTAAAAGCATTGCGAGTTAACACATTGTCAAAACTAACACAAGACGACAGTATTCGATTCAATGCACTGCTTAAAGATATATTTCCAGAAGCAAAGATTGAAGATATATTGTATGAAGAATTATCAGTTGCCATCAAAGAAGTCTTCGTTGAAATGAATTTAGATTATTCAGAGAGCCAGTGTGAAAAAATATATCAACTGCATGAAGCCTGCCGTCAACGAATGGGAGTTGTCATTGTTGGGCCTTCTGGGAGCGGGAAGACAACACTTTGGCAAGTTTTAGAAAGGGCTTGGCACAAATGTGGACAGAAACTCAAAAAACAAATTGCCAACCCAAAAGCAGTTGATAGACACACATTATTGGGACACATGGATATTGATACAAGAGAATGGTTTGATGGAATCTTGACAAATGCATCACGCCAAGCTGTTCGTGAATCTGTAGACACCCATACCTGGATTGTCTGTGATGGAGATATTGATCCAGAATGGGTTGAGTCATTAAATTCTGTCTTGGATGACAATAGGCTTCTGACCATGCCAAATGGTGAAAGAATTCAATTTGGTTCTAACGTCAACTTCATCTTTGAAACTCATAACCTAAAATATGCATCACCAGCAACTATCAGCAGAATGGGAATGATTTATTTGTCTGATGATACACTTGATGCTAAATCAATTGTAACCTCGTGGTTGAATCGGCAGCAAGATGACATCCAAGATAAACTGGGATTATTAATAAGGGATTATTTTTTTCGGGCACTGGAATGGATTCTTCAACATGGAGAATTAGTGGTTGAAACCACAAAGGCAGGAATTATATCAAATGGATTATCTCATATAGAAAACTCAGCTGAGAAAATTGAGTTTGTTTATGGATTAATACGTGGGTTTGGAGCCAATCTCCAAACTTCAAGTTGCATAGCCTTTGGAAAAGAATTACTTCAGTGGTCTAATGTCCCTTGTCCGGATCCCAAAAATCTATTGAATTATTATGTGAGCAATGGGCATCCTATTCCTTATCATCTTAGTGATCCAAATGACTTCGACTTTGAGACAGTCAAGAAAATTGAAAATCTTCCAGTGGTGGAAACTGTGGATGTTAAACGAACATTGGATACAATCATGCCTTGGTTACATTCATCAGCGCCTTTTCTTCTAGTTGGACCAGAGGGAGTAGGAAAACACATGATCTTGTTGCATTGTTTTCAATCTCTCCAAGTTTCAGTTGCAACAGTACATTGCAGTGCCCAAACTCGTTCATACCATCTCATTCAAAGACTCTCACAATTTTGCCTGAGTGTCAGTACAAACACAGGAAGGGTGCTTAAACCAAAAGATTCTGAGAAATTGATTTTGTATGTGAAGGATATCAACCTTCCTAAACCAGATTGCTATGAAACAGTAGAATTTATTCAGCTTTTGCAGCAACTTATTGCATACAAAGGCTTTTATGATATAAACCTTGAATGGGTTGGAATTGAAAACGTGCAGATAGTTGCGTCAATGACTCCATCAAGAAGGAGCCCCTTATCAACAAGATTCACCTCAATTGTGCATCAATGCTATATTTCCTATACAGACAAAGAACAGCTAATCAACATTTATAAAATTTTGGCAAAGCCTATATTGTCAGTGTGCAGTCCAAATCATTCAGTTTGGAGTGTTCAAAAAAATATTCAAAGTTGGCCTCCACAATGGTAACAATCTATGACCAAATCTGTCAAAAATTTACAAATGATATTCATTCACATTATATCTTTACACCCAGAGATTTGTCCAGATGGTTATTTGGTTTGACGCAATATTACCATTCAGGTGGAGATGAATCATCTTTACTTGACATCTTGGGTTATGAAGCGTTAAGACTGTTCTATGATCGTTTAGTTGGTGCAGATAGTAGGTCAAAGCTCCTTCTGATTCTACAATCAGTGTTGAAAAATGATTGGGGACACACTATGGGCCTGGATAATATTGTCTACACTGTCAAAACTGCAACTTCATTGAAGAAACTGGGAAAAGTTGATCTCAAAGCTTATAATGAACTTGTGACAAAAGAACTCTATGTTTATGAACGTGATGTTAAAGACTTAAATCTTGTTTTATTTCCAGAAGCATTGGAAAATATATGCAAAGTTGAGAGGGTATTGTCTCAGCCAGGTGGTTCTCTTATTTTGGTTGGAAGGCCAGGGATGAATCGCAAGAGCAATGTCCTAATAGTGGCACATTTTCTGCAAATTAAAGTCTTCAGCCCACCCATCACCAGAAATTACTCATCAAAAGCGTTTGCAGCTCATATCAAAGAAGTGATGCACTGTGCTGGAGTTCTAAATGAAGAGTCTCTTTTACTTCTAGAAGATTACCAAATAACTGAGCCCTCATTTTTAGAATTCATTAATGGTCTTTTGAGTGGGTGTGAAATTCCTGGACTCTATTCACAAGATGAAATGGATGCCCTTACATCAACCTTAAAGAACTCACATTCTGAAGATGGATATCTTGGATCTCTGTTTGACTACTTTGTGCATCGTGTACGTCGCAATCTGCACATAGTGTTAATCATGGATTCAATGAATCAACAATTTGTTGAAAACTGTGAGTCAAATCCTGCATTATATACACGCTGCCAAATTCAGTGGATGGATTCATGGTTGCCAGAAAGCATGAAATTAATGTGTGATAATAATTTTAAGAAAAGTGAAAAACTCAAGACACTTCAAGATCAAGAAAAACTTATTCAGCTCTTACTTGCCATTCATAAAAGCTATATTCCTTGTGGTGCTACACCTAAGCACCTGTTGTCATATATACAGACATATGAA